>MIQA02007648.1:0-20346 GCA_001887855.2 Sclerospora graminicola | reverse complement strand
CAAAATTGATACTCTGACTGTAGTGCGGGTATATATTACCCTTTATATTCAGCTAAGTCCGATTGGTCTAAGCAAAAATCAGCCAATCCGAAATACCTCCAACTGCCGGGAGGTTCTAATCAAGGGGGGTATTGAGGGGAGAGCTTGTAAAAAAGGTTTTACTGTACAGTTTTTTTTCGTACAATGTACCGTACTCTGGAGATAAACACAGTCAGACGTTACTACTATGGGTAGTGATTCGCAAAAATATGATACGTTTATTTGGTTCTTCGACAAACCTATTGCTTTGAAATAAGATAATGGGTCGAAGGTTGTGACGCCGTCAGCGTCGTAGATATCTTGTTCCCTCAATCTTCCGCCAGACATTGTCTATTATCTTCAGACTGACAGTGTCTGGCGATCATACTCTCTAACGCGCTTTTGATGGCCCCGCTCACCTCATCCACCCTCCATCCATTCTTAAATACCCTGAAACACGGCAGCGACGACACATCTTCCGTTCCGCTCTACAGATACAAGAAAAAACGGTACTTCGATTAGCCTATAGCCGCCTGTCAAAAAGAGACACACGCAGACTAACTGCATGCACTATACTCTACCATTACCTCAAGTTCATCAACATCCACACGCGCAAACACAACAGCGGGGAATCGACAGCTCAGTTCTTCGAAAAACGGCGCAATCTCGACACATGGCTTACACCACGTAGTCCAATAGTCCACAACCAACTATAAAGACAGCACAATATAAACAAACGCCAGCACACATGAGCCAAACAATGCAAGCATGGTACACTGTATACGTGTATCTGAACGTGTTCATCGTCTATCAAACGCAACCTGTATCATCTACAGAACAGCATCTTCACACGCACCACTTTATTTGACTCTTGATTCTGACGCATAAGCTGCTGCCACTGCTCCTCTGACGTCACTGTTACCACCCGTGGCTTGCGCTGTCGCAATGCGTCAGCTACCAACTTTTCTTTCGTAGCCATCACCGCAGAGTCTTGGTCACTAGACACATTCCCCCTTACGTAGTGTTTTTGAATACGAGTCTCCAGTTCAGTCTTATCGGCTCCGCGCATCTCGTCACACTTGATGCCACTGCGAAAGAACTGAAACGTCGGCAAAATCGTCACGCCGCAGTCCTTTGCTACTGCTCTCAACTCGTCTACGTCGACTTTTAAGAAGATCGTACACGGATATTTGACACTCAGCTCATGAAAGATAGGACAAATATAGCGACAGGGGCCACACCACGTAGCCGAGAAGTCTACGATGACTAAGCGCTCAGTTTGTTTGTCCTTGCCAATCAGCTCTTTAAACTTTTGTTCCGACTTGACGAAGACCACACGGCTCTAATGCACGTAGTAAACAACACGCAAGTGTAAATTGCGGTTTAGAAGTACATGTACAGAGCTACAGTACTACACACATGGTTTGGAATTCGCTCATAGTCTAGGCAAAACACGTTGCGAAGAAACCAGCCCCAGCAGCCTTGCGACATTGTCAGGATACGCTATTGTTGAAATGAAAAGGCAAGTATTTATGTAGCCTACCCAAAACATGTTCCTAATGGTGATGGTGATACATGTAGTGTTTTTGTGCAAAACTTTTTCTTAAGTGGAAATGATGGCGAAAGTACCATCGTTCCTTGCTTTATCAGGTTCTCGCATGCTTCCTGATCATGCTCTCGAGGGCACTCTTGATGGCTCCACTCAATTCATCTACCACCATGCCACCATGAAACACTTTAAAGCACGGCAGCGACGATACCTCGAACTCATCCGTCACGCTCTGTGCAACAAGCAACAAATCACAGTAATTTCCTTAGTACCGTAAAGGCATAAAATAAACCAAAGACGTGTCTCGATATGCTGCAACAACTAAAGCTCCAAGCACTCCGTACGAAGTCTTGCATGACTTACCTCCACTTCGTCGACATCCACGCGCGCAAACACAACAGCTGGAAATCGACCGCTTAATTCCTCGAAAAACGGCGCAATCTCAATACATGGCTTACACCACGTCGCCCAAAAGTCCACCACCAACTGCAAAGACAAGAAACAAAAAAATACCACGACAGTTGAGCCAAAGTCAGACCATAAGCCATTTTTTACGAGGCAAGTGTGTGTATGCATCGAACCGTTTTGTTTGATTCTTGATTCTGCCGCTTGAGCTGCTTCCACTGCTCCTCTGATGTCACTGTTACCACATGTGGCTTGCGCAGGCGCAAGCCGTCAGCCGCCTCCTCCTCGTTCGCGAAGCCAGCTGCCACCTCAGTCTCCTCGTCCTCGGATAAGTCCACCTCGACGTAGTGCTTTTGAATACAAGTTTCGAGTCCATTTTTATCAGCCCCTCGCATCTCGTCGCACTTGACGCCACTGCGAAAGAACTGAAACGTCGGCATCGCCGTCACGCCGCAGCCCTTGGCCACTGTTTTCAACTCGTCCACGTCGACTTTCAAGAAGATCGTACACGGATATTTGGCACTCAGCTCATGAAAGATAGGACTAATGTAGCGACAGGGGCCACACCACGAAGCCGTAAAGTCTACGACCACCGATCGCTTGGTAATTTTGCCCTTGCCAATGAGCTCTTTTAATTGTTTTTCCGATGTCACATGGATCACTCGGCTCTACAGCACCGAAAACAGTTCATCAAGTATGTCAGCGTCAATCTTTTCAAATTTCGCAGTGTGGATCACACACATTTTCCGGGATCTGGTCGTCCTTCTGCCCTAACACATTCCTGCGGAACCAATTCCAAACATGTTGGAGCACCATGAGCGCTATCGGCAGCAGCGCATACACAGGAATACAAAAACCACCGATGCATATCTAAAAACGATTGCGTTGTATCAGTATGTGGCACAGTGCAGTCAATGGATAGATAGAGACTCTCTACTCACTGTCGGCGCCATGACACCAAATACTGGAAGGAAATTGTCGTACTAATTTATGTACTCTACACTGAATGCTCATCCGCATTTCCAGAATCTCCAAACTCCAATTCTCCAATGGAAGCATTGCGCACCGAGGGCAACGCGTTCTTTAGCGCAAAGGATTATCAATCGGCGATAGCTAAATACACGGAAGGTCTCTCAGCTGCGTCGTCGTCTTCTTCTTCTCTCTCTATTGATGAAAAGAAGGCCATGGACGCTCAGCGCGTCTTGCTATTGAGCAATCGCGCCGCCTGTTTTTTGCAACTTGAAGACTTTGCCCAAGCTGAAAAGGACTGTACTTTGGCACTGAGCATGGAACCAGATAACACCAAGGCGCGATACCGTCGAGCCCAAGCCTTCATGGGAATGGGCAATCTGACGGAAGCTTTCAAAGACGTACGTTTTGTACTGCAACATGCGCCAAACAACAAGGCAGCAGCTGCATTAGCTCGAAAGATCCAAGAGCGTGTTCGAGAAGATGTGCATGGCGTTCAGAAAGCACTGGATACGATTGTAGCTGGCGTGCAGGGCGATACAGGGTTCAACGAGATGGTGCAGTTGCAGGAAAAGACGGTAGAAGCAGTACAGTTTTTAGAGATGAAGTGTGTCAAGGAGCGGTCGAGTGTACCGGAAGAGATTCTCAAGCGAGAAGGATTAGGCGTGCTTTGGAAAGCTGCTGGCAACCTTGTGGCCTTTTGTGAGAGAAAAGAAGAAAAGAACGAGACAGTGCTCGATATCTTGACGCACGTCGTGTCGTTGCTGTCGCTTCTGGCGTCCGTGTCGATGGAACTGGCAGGAAAAACGTACGAGACAAATAATGGGACACTAGATCGACTCTTAGAGCTCTTGCATCATCAGGTGGCGTTGGAATATGATGCAACTGGCTTCAATCCGAAACATCAAATGCCTTTACGCGGCCGCAAGGTCATTATTCGGATCGCAGCGTTTGTTTTCAAGTATCTTTTGATCGGAGCTAGATCAGATGATGACGCATGTGTACGTCGAATGCTGGGTGGCATACTGGATGGTTTACGTAGTCGTGAACGTGTGCTGCAGCTTGCAGCATTGGATGGTCTGCTTCATTTCATTTCGGTTTTAGGGGGCCAAGCGTCAAGTGCTAGCAATGAGCACGACAACGAGGCTCAACTGTTACTTAAGACGCGGTTTGCGACACTGGCGCAAGAGCTCGGACTCTTTTCGCTCTTGCATGCTACGGCTTCTAGTGCTTTACCTGGCTTTGAGGCTGCAGAAGCTCCGAATTTAGAGCTGACACTAGTCCTCTTAAACCGTCTCCCACTCGTGTTTACTCAATGCCTTTCCCATTTAGAAGGAAATGAGACGATGCTCAAGAAAATGGTACGAGACTGGTGTGTCTCGCCTGTGCTAGCCGCACGAGCGACGAATCGCATGCAACTTGCTCAAGGCTCGGCGTCCTGTCTACTCTTATCGGCCCTCTTTCTTTCGAACGCAAAGCTTGCTCTCTGGGCTGTTCAGCAGACTGGAAATGATGGAACCGCCTTTCTTGCCCGCCTGCACGAGTTCTTGGCAGCATCCCGCACCTTTGCTGACAAGAAGCCACAAACTCGACAATTGCAAGAAATCTGGGTCGATTGTGTCGCCAGTATTTGTGGAGTCGAGCACGGTCCGGCGTGTGTTCCGCCGGCTTTGCGCATTGAAATCTACCGCATGTTGCAGGCCTCATTGGATGAAGAAAGTGATTTAATGCTTCGAGCCAGTGCTTTGAGTATTCAAGTGAAGCTCGGAATCGTGGAAAAGACGCTCGAGGTACCGTCTGAAGAGGGACAGTTCCTGATGGACAGCGTTTTTGAAGTACTGGCGAGTGCCGAAGCCGTCGAGAGCAAATACCGCGAGGCAGAGAAGACAATTTGTCAAAGCCACAACGAGACGAAAGGACCAAAGGCTCGATCGCTATTGTATTGGAGCGGCGTTTCTCCCAAAGAGCGTGGTATCGAGGCATTATCGTACCTTATTACGTATACTCCTGTCAAGGACGCGTTCGTAAAACACACCGGGGCTGTTGCTAGCGTTTTTCGCGTCGAATTTCCATCCACAAAGGACTCGAGCTCGGAGACACAAGCAAGTGCTGGTTTCAGGTCGAACGTTTACTATGGCATTGGATACATTTTGCACCACGTATTAACGTCCGAAGCTGCGATTAAGCGAAAGCAAATGGAAGGAATGGATATGACGGCAGAGCAGTACGAAGAGCTGCAAAAGGCGTTGAAACAAAAGTCTGTGCTGGACGATGGGGATACGCCTGAACGCGTGGAAACGCGTGTGACGCGCCTGGCAACGTCGCGTGAGGTCTTGACGACGCTTGTGCAGCTGTTGAAGCTCTCGATGTCCAAGTCGGACAATGTCATGGAGATGGCGACATTAAGTGCCTTGCATGCTGCCGATGTGCCGTCCGTGAGGGGCAATTTGGTGCAATGTGGCGTGTTTCAAGCACTGATTCCATTGGCCTTGCATCACATTGCCGTGGCCACGAAAAAAGATGGCAAAGCTGCGAAAAACAAGCCGTCGCAGCTTCCTGGGACCAAGATCTCGACTACAGCGGGGCAAGCGATGGCCAAGATTTTAATCAGTACGAACCCAAATTTGATTCCGTCGTCCTCGTTGTTCTCGTCCATTCGACCACTGCTGGATTTGTGTAAGGGGGACCAGCAGCTGCTACAGTTTGAAGCTTTGATGGCTCTTACCAACATTGCGAGCGTGTCGGACGAAACCAAGGCACGGATTGTAGGAGAACCCCAGGGACTGTCGACGTTGCAGTATCTTCAATTCTCAGAGCATGAGCTTGTGCGTCGTGCAGCTACTGAAGCGATCTGTAATTTGCTTCCAAACGAAAAGGTAATTCAACAGATTTTCATGAATGAAGAAAAAGTCCGTCTTTGGATCGCGTTTGCGTCCTTAGAAGACGAAGCCGAAGATTTTGAGACAGCGCGAGCAGCGGGCGGAGCGTTGGCAATGGTATCGCAAGTGCCACAGGTGAGTTGGGTCTTGATGCGCCAAGGAGGCCTCAAAGCTTTTACGACCATCATTGAAGAAGGGACAAAGGACGAGACGCTCCATCGCGCGCTGTTTGCGATGCAGAACATGCTGGAAGCGCTTCTGGGAGCAGCCAACGACGAGGAAAAGGCGGAAGAAAAGAGCAACTTCATTGAGCAAGTCAGGCAGCATAGTGCAACGTTGAAGCGGAAACTGATGGCGATTGGTGGAAATGAACCAATCAAAGACGCTGCCCAGCAGTGTCTGACAGCTTTAGAGCAAGTGTGTCAATAAGGGGTGTATATCTGAATATTACTGCTCGAATTTGGTGGTGGAAGGCGAGATAGCGATGCCGTAAACTGTCACGATGCAGTGAATGGTGCTATTCTCCCACAAGACTGTACAATGACCGTCGAGGGTCGGATCCCAAAAGCAAGCGGCCGATGTAGTCATTCCTGCGCCAGTCTTTTGCATAATGAGACACGTGACGGCATACTTGAAAGGTTTATTGAGGTTCTGGAGCGCTAAGAGGACATTGGCCACGAGCGAATTGGACCAATCCATGACCTTTTTTCGGTTATACACAGTATCTTTTAATGTCGCCTCGATTGCCTACGAAAAGTATACATTTATCCCGTTGAAAATACACAGAAATTGTCTCAAGCTCGTACCGTCTTGGCGATCGGGAGTACATCTTCTTGAGCAAATTCACACTATAAACAAAGGACCACCACAATCAGTAAAGTTTAGACTAGTGTAGTGATGTAGCATAGGGTATTGTATCCTTTACCTCGTTAGTGTCCATGATAAATACTTGGATAGGTGCGTCGTTTCATGATGGTCCTCATAACACCAACTGTACATAAATCCAGTCTGTCCGAACAAGTGTCCACTCTTTTCGGACAACATTGCAAGTAAGTATCAAGTACTCCACGACAGGCAAAGACAGATATGAGTGAGGACTCGATTGCTGTGCAACGTCTACGGCAAGAGCGTAAGAACTGGCGACGGGATCATCCAGCAGGATTCTGGGCACGCCCAATTGCCAATGACGATGGATCGCTCAACCTCATGATGTGGCACGCGGGCATTCCAGGCAAAGCCGGCACAGACTGGGAGGGCGGCGTCTTTAAGATGTCGCTGAGTTTCTCGGAAGATTATCCAAGCAAACCACCACTCGTCAAGTTTACGCCCCCTCTGTACCATCCAAATGTATATCCGTCTGGTACAGTCTGTCTGAGTATTTTGAACGAGGACAAGGACTGGAAGCCTAGCGTGACAATCAAGCAGATTCTCAAGGGCGTGCAAGACTTGTTGGACCAGCCTAATATGGCTGACCCCGCCCAACGAGAACCTTACATGGATCTTAAGAACGACCCGGAACTTTACAAACGCAAAGTGCGTCAGTTGGCACTTAAAAACCGCGAGAGTTAGAAGAGGAGGCACTACTACACACTGTTTAAACACACATGTACTGTAAAAACACGCATGTCCTGTTTAAACAAAAGGCACGGTTCGTTTGTAGTAGTGCCGAAGAGGATTAAAAACTACTTCGTAGATCAAGACTGGTCGCTGATTGATGTTATTCAAGACAAGAGATGAGTTTTTTCACCATCTGCAGAAGTTAATCGTACTTCAACACGAACATCTTGGTTTCATGTCAACTTATGAAGCACTTTCTGTCCGTCAAGACAACTTTAATCTTTCTTAAGCGCGAACATCTCCTTCTCAATGCCTGTAGCCTTGATCGTCAAAATTTCCACGCTGTCGCCCGTGTAAATATCTCTCTATTCTCACCAACAATCACACACAACAACACAAGGTTTTACCATCAGTAACCCCAACACAACTCTATCCTCCGAAAATAATGTCCACGCACTTCTCCTGCCGTAATAAACGCGTCCTTGATAATGTCCTTCGTCTCCTGTAGCGACAGTGGCTTTTTAGGATCCGAGCGAGTGTCGTGTTCCACCAGATTGTCTAGCAACGGGATCATCAAATGACCTCCAGATCCCTGTGCCGCGCGCGTTACCCGGTCGTACGACCCAATAGCATCGTAAGTGTATACCGCTCCTTTTCCCTCCTCATCGATGCCACATAAGATGCAAAATGCATAATATGGGAAAAAACGTCGCGAGTAGAGCGTGTTCATGAGCAGCTGTGCCATGGCGCTTGAACTCATGGTTGCCTCATTGTCATGCTGGTACATTTGTGCACGTATGCTCAGGACGCCACGTAACTGGATTATGTCATTGTGTGATCCAGGACAGCCCAGCACTGTCGTTGGTGTCAGCTCGTGTAGCTTACTCTCATCACGGCTTAGCACTGAGTACCCCGTACTTAAGCGTGTGTCGCCTGCCACCACGACAAAGTCTTTCCCCGCGATAGCGAGCACCGTACCGCCATTAAAGTCATACGGCTCCCAATTTGAACGATGATGCTCATGAATACGTGAAGCTTGTATGTCATTTAGCTGCAGCTTGGCATCGCCGCTTGTCGTCCACGCTACAGCCTGTGGCATCATGGCTAAACAAAGATTTTTTTTTCCTTCTTTATAAAGGGGGAATGTACCGGTACTGTACCAAGTACATTGGTGGTACCGTAGTCTACTTAGTCTTATTTTTTGACTCGGGTATAGCGGTGCTAAAAAGAATGATTGTCGCAATCACGACCCTACGACATTGTAGCACGTCTATCAAATCAAAACACAAGAGGTGCCTATGCACTGAGGGACCGCAACAAGCGACGTCACGGCGGCTCGCTAGCAGGCTGCAGGACCAACAAGAATCGTGACTATGAAAGACACTATCACCGTTTAGTCCAACAGTACTTTGTTGACACACCTATATATACCGACGAGGATTTCCGTCGGCGACGGGGTCATAGTTGCGTCCACGTGGGTCCTTCGTTTTTGTGGTCATTCTGAGCCAATTATAATAGTAAAAAGACTGTACTGTAAAAGAAACTCTACCTCTAAAGATATGGATAAATATGATCGTTTATCCGACAAGTTCCGACACTTTTTCAAGTCTAAGTTTCCCGTTTTGGATAATGTCGGAGCCAAAAGCCTCCGACATTATCCTCCGACACATATAAGAATTTGTATACAGGAACCATCTGGTAGGAACATAAAAAAGAGCGCTTAGAGAGCGGAGCCCCACCGGAGCGAAGCGAAGGTCGGGGGCGCGGCGCGTAGCGCGGAGTACAAGCACCTACGGGGAGGGACAATCTATTGTAGAGCCACCGCAGCGCAGCGGAGGTCGGCGATAGGGAGCGCTCTAGCGGAGCGGGCGCGACTTAGCACCCCGCCGCAATAAGCGGTGTTTATTGGATTATAATTGTTTTCCTAACCCTATCTAATTTGAATCCAATCAATGGTGTCGGATCTTTTGTAGCCATGTCGGAACCGTGATGGTATGGATACGTGTGGTTGCGGAATTGTTGATTATGTTCAAAATGTCTCACATATGCCATATCACATGAATGGTATCTCCCGCTATATTTGGCGGGATTTAGCCTCAGATGGCAAATTTGGCTTGGGTATAGCACTATTGTTGTAGAAAAAAAGATAAAGTCATGTCAAATATAGCATATGGCTCGGATTTACCCTACTGCTGGGGATGCTCTTATAATGACGGAAAAATCCGCCCAGATTCCGGTGCCCGATGCAAAAGACCTAGCCAATCACAGCTCAGCTACTTATTTCCTACGAACGCGGGAGTAAAGGCGCGAAAACGCTCATACACAATCGCGGAGAAGCGCGATAACCTCGAGCGTCTCAAGAGAGGTTTCACGCGCAAGGAGGTATGTGGCCAGATAACTATCAGCAAAGAGGTATTACGCGACTGGGTAGCAGCGCAAGAACGCATTGCAGCGTATCAGGGCTCCATAAAGACAATCGAGGGGCAAAAACGACCAGAGCTTTCCCGTATTTCAGAGAGTTGGTGACATTCGTGAAAGACCTGCGACGGGAGGAAGAGGTACTTATTTGGTTTAATTTATCTATTTTTGTTTTGCCCCAACTAAATATGGAATTTGTTTTTAACGCATTGCATTATCGGTTGGATGAAGGATAACCATCCTCAGTGGGTTGACGCATATGTGGAGGGGAAGAAAGACCTGGTCATCGCTTGGAGCGATCTCATGCGCCTCGCGTAAAGATTTGCCTCTCGGTAAGATACTCTTTTTGAACTAAAAATATCGATTTACCTACAACACATGTTTTCTAACACGGGTTTTCGCAACGTGTTCCGTCGTTTGCCAAGATATCGGCAGATCTGGCTAAAACAAAAGAAACTTTATAATCAAGTTCTGGAGGCTGTACGGCCATTTGCCGCCCTCTGGTATGCTCAATGTTGACAAGACTGTCACCCCCAACCAAGTTCTGGGCGGAGAAGGGAAAGTCAGTTAAGGTTATTAAAACACAGAAATACTCCATGCGGCTGACTTCCGTGATCACCGTCAAAGCCGATGGCACAAAGCTGCCGATTTTTTTATCCTAAAAAGATTTCCCGGAGGTACGATTGAAACTCTGAAATTACCTATGTACCTAAAAGGAGACTTCTATGCAGTCCAGGATAACGCGTGTTTAGATGCAATTGTCTGGGCTCAGTACGTCCGAATGCTGCTCACGTATGAGATCCAGGAGGCTCGAGGACGTTAAAGGACGGACAAATGCTCAGAAGAGACATGCTATGGTCAAGCGTACGATCAGGGCTTACAACGATATCATAATCTCCACAATCGTCAAAAGTTTTGAGAAAGCCATTCCTAAAACAACGGCATCAACAGCTCCACAATAGTAAACAGTTTATAACTTCTTGAGTTTTCATTATCTCATCACTAGGCGTATTTTCTGCGCATCAAATTTGCCAGCGAAAAGCTGCAGCAATTGTTTGGAGGGTTTGTCTTTCGGATGGAGCAAGATTAGTATGTCAACGAGGAGATTCCATGGCAATTTGCTATTTATCCAGCTAACGACGTGTGCGTAGCACTTGTGGAAAAGCGCCACATGGGCATTTTCTCGCTCTTGGATGAATAATGCCTGATTCCACGTGGGAATGACGAAAAACTGACCAACGAGTACTACGAATGTCTAGCAGACAAGCCAAACGTTTCTCCGTCACGCACCTTCAACGCTAAGCAACAATTTTCCATTCACCACTATGCAGGCAATGTCTGTTACGTGACGGATGGCTTTTGCGAGAAAAACAAAGACCACATGCACACAGAGACAATGATCTCTTGCGTATCTCAAGTGTGAATTTGTGCGTGCTTGCTTTGAAATGGGGCTGGAAACGCAAGCCCGAAGAATGGGACCCCGGAATCGCGCATTAGTGATGGAAGTCGACGTCAATCGGGCGGCATCTTGTCGTCGACGGTAGAGTCAATTGGGTTCGTTTTTAGATGTGCTGAATGCCACGGAACCTCACTGTATTCGCTGTATCAAGCCAAATGACAAGGCCAGTGCGTCCCAATTTGAACACAAACGGTTGTTGGAGCAATTACGCTGCAGTGGTGTCTTGGAAGCCGTCAAGATCTCTCGTAGTGACTATCCAGTGCGCTTTCCTCACGACGTATTAATCAAAACGTACGGCTGCATTTTGCCTCAAATACCGAGTCTAGAGGGACAAGATGAAAAAAAATGTGGTGCATGGAATGGTATACAAGCTTAAAAAAATTCTTCGTGTTCAAACGCAAGCCAAACATCCACCGTTCTAAGTGGGCAAGACCAACGTCTTTTGTATCCTGGAAGCTCACCAGTCGCTCGAAGATGAATAGAGTGATCAAATGTGGGCACCAACGCTCGTCGCTTTCATCATGGTGATTTATGCAATGCTGTTGTTCGAGATAGAATACAAGTTATACGTGTGTTGGCGACATTAAGTGCTTAGTAAGATGGAAGCGCTTCAGTATCCAGTGCTTGTAAACGATCTGCCATTGCACTTGCGGACGCGTCAGACGCTGCAAAAGTATATGCCAAGATATTTCCCTCGTCGATTCGTAATGTATACGTTGCCATGGAATGTGCGACTCTGGGAAGGTTGGTGAAACAAGTACGTAGTGCGTTGGAACATGCGCTGGCAAAATGGGACGAATCACATAAAAGACCTTTTGCTGACTCAAGCGAATAACAATTTCAAACACCAGGATTACGAGGCAGCTTTCAAGAAGTACGCAGTAATGGCGCAGCAAGGCTACAAAATTGATCAGCACAACGCCGTGTACCTTTTGGACTACTATTTTTTGATACCATCATTTTTTTTCTTGCAGCGAACAGCGATGCAAATGTTCCAGTGGCACCCGCACTGTACAATCTGCGTGTGCATAAGTCACTTTGTTCGTGGAAAAGATGGTGGAACGAGCTAATGGGATCAAGAAAGCGATACATTTTGACAAACCCTTTGAAGCTGGCTATTAGATTAAAAGGCAGCAAATGTGCTATCTTTGTCAAGTGAGCCTTCATCTTATATAGTCCCCAAGAACGCCATGATTGGCATTTTTCAAAAAGAAAACATCAAAACAATAAAGGTATCATCGCTACTTGGTACGGTCGCTACTTGGTCGTAACCACATCTTTCTTGCCCTTCGTTGAGTTCTTTTTGCTGCATTTAGGTGGCGGAGCTGATGCAAATTTACTAAGGGCTTCGGGAGTGAGATGCTGCCCAGCTACAGTTGCTGTCTTGTGTTTCCTTAGGCATTTTGGTTGGAAGGAAGCGTTAACACGTCGGTTTGTACTGTCTCCCGAACTTGAAGCCACGAGGCATGTGGTGGATGATGTTTCGTACCGTTCATGTCCAAAACTTCCACACGTCCGCGCAGTTTTACAAGTGAGAGCGGGAATAAACCAGGATCCGAAATGTGTGTTACGACCAATCCTTGAACGCTTCCACGCGAGGCTAGCTACACGAATCGCTGCTTTGCTTTGTTTATACTAAAGCTCCCATCATCATCATCTACAACAACCTGGGACACGAGCTGCCGTAGAGGCTCCTTAAACGTTTTAAATGCTGCTACATCTAGAGCCTGGATCAAATGTGTTGAGTGAGATGGTAGTAAAACAATCGGAATATCTTTGCAGCCATATCTACAATATCAAAAGAAAAATGAGAACTACAACCATCCATGATCAGAATCAAGGTCTTTTAACATGTGAAGGTACAGCCTTCGAGAAAAATATCAACCACTTTTCTATTATATCCATGTTCGTTGGTGATGTGGTAACAGCGGCCTCATTACCGTCACAGCCTTCGAGAATATCAATCTGTATCGTTTTTCCGGGGAAATATAAACAGGTGGGATACTGCATTAGCGCAGGCAGCTATAGACATGTGAAAGTTAATCGTTGTTTCATTTGTCCAAACGTTTGATGATCCACAAAAAGCAATGACTCGCTTGTTGTTTGATCCCGAACCGAAAGCTGTTCATCCATGTTGATAATGCGTGCATCATTTCGATAATAATCTTGGCTAATGTAGTAAAGACCTGATAAACCTGGTCTTTATCGTTACATGCTCTATTCATTGAAATTACTTGAGCCTTACGTGGGGCTAGGGTGTTTATACAAAAACCCATAAAAAAGAGGCTCCAAAAAATTGGCATTTCGTTCTTCTGCGAAACGTTAACAGAAAGAGTGAATATTTTTGATGTATTAGCCTATTAGCGATAGATATTCGTCTATAAAATCCTGATTTGTTGGGCTTTTACCCAATACTTCGTATTATTTTTTGCGACAGATTATAAGTAAAATGTTAGGTAAAAATTTATGACTAGTTATGACTGCAGTAAATAAAAGAGGCCCCAAATTGGCAGTTTACCTTAGCGGTGATAGATACCGGTACAGCAAAGAGTGTCATTAGTGTGGACCATACTAATTTAGCACTCAAAATGTTGCATGCAAAATCGTAATTAGTGTGGGCTTCGGTAATGCTGCACCCACGCTAATAATGTCGCTGCGAAATTAGTATAGACCACACTAATCGTGTCCTTCAAAAATAGCGTGGTTTCAGCAGTGTGCAATTTTCTCTACGGGTATAAACACTAAGATAGAGGAGCGAGCTCTGAGGCTCACCCTTTGATATTCAGACCAAGGGACTGAATTAGAATGTGGATATTTACGTATCTAGGTCGTGAGTTGTGAGGTGTAAATAATAACCACTTGTTTGATATAACTTAGATACTCAAACACCACGTTGGTAACATTAATGTGTTGATAACGTTATTTCTGTAAGTGCATTATTATTATCACTATGTGAGTATTACTAATAAAGAAAGAGTGGCTTGTCAATATAATCTTTTTGATGCTTCTTCTCCGGCAATGCACTATCATTCTTGCTAAGCAATCACTATGATGTTGCTCTACCATTTTTGATGCTTCTTCTCCGGCAATGCTCTATCATTCTTGCTAAACAATCGCTATGATATTTCTCTACCATTCTTGCTACAAACAATCAATGATTATAGCTATGGGTACTAAATTAAAAGTACTATCATTGAAGTTCGAGGTGGCATGTAATAGGAGCATTAACGGGGGAAAATGCCAATACCAAAATTGGATAATACGATGATTTTTAATAATGTATTGCACTAAGCTCCATAGTGTAAGTGGAAATACAAATATGGAATTCCCCGCTGCGCAATACCATGGGCCACTTCTTTTTCAATATTCCACAATAAGTCACACTAATTTCGCACATTCGATTCATGGCCAAAGCCCGTAATTCTTAGCACGCACTTTCTAATCGACCTGTACCAAGTGTCGATGAAATCTTTCGTTTCTGCAAGAATTTGATTAATAATGCACAAGAAAAATGGCACACTATTTTCCCATGACACTTTTTACTGTACAGTCACACCTCCCAATGAGAACTCCCCTAACTGGCACAAATCCTGTATCTGAATCCACAAATCTCTGCACCAATCTGTACACTGTATTTTTGTATGGGCGAGCGAATTCCCTCTTTTCCTGGGTCATTTTATAAGTGGTCACCAAAGTACCGTAAAAGTCGGATCCAGTGGGACATACGGATCGAGTGGGACACCACCAATCTGTAATGTTGACACCCCACCCACATGTCAAAATCTGCCGAGGTGAATTACTGTACGCTTCACACATGAAGGCACAAGACAGAAGTCACGGGGACCCCAATAACCCCAAAAAACTCAAACAATTTTATTTGACTTGATTACGACGAAAAAAAGTGTCCCACTGGATCCGACTTTTACGGTAAGGTATAAGATTGTAACTTTGTACTGGAAAAACCCGAGACGGATAGAGATGAAGGTGGTTGAGGAGAAGAAGCAGGTGGCCTCCTGTCGAGCTTGTGTTCCTCAAGCATGTGCATTAAATTTAACTGATGCACCGCGGCATCAAACTACGCTATGGTAATGGGATCCCTGTTTTCCGGGATCAATGTTTTCGACTAACTTTAAAAGCACGGTATTATCCGAACATCGGATCCCAAGTGTCTCTAACGCTGCTTCATTACTTTATTCGCTCTCACCTTACGGTTCCGCCCCTTCAAATGCGACACGTAGGCAGGACGGCGTTACGGATTTGCATATTCAACTCATCATGTCTTTCGATTGTCCTTTCAGAGACACATTGGTAAAACTCATCTGATTGCCAACATGACCATCACTTGTAGGTTCAGAGGTGGATGGATTAAAAGGCGACGGGATTTTATTCACACTAAACTCTAAAACTCGGTTGTCTGGAAACTGCGTCGTGTGCTACTGGAATTTCCACTGGAAAATAAAGCTTGCGGGGTTAAAGTGAGTACTAATCACTCCGTGGAGGTGCATCGTGTGTTGCCAAACTTCGGATCAGCGGAGTTTCTTCCTCCACTGAGTAATAATCCATTCCACGTGTGGTGAAGAGATCTGACAAAAAAGTTGAGGATAAGGTGGACCACACATGACCGTTGATTGGTGACGATGGGAGCACCCATCAAGATGGGACAGTTGATGGGTGGGACAGGCTGATTTCGTATACTCTGAAAGGCGGTTGACAACGGGCTTTTGCCGTGTGAAGGGATAAGCCAAGTATCGGTACGCCTGGTCCCGGATATGAATGGAATGGCGAATGTCAAGGTCTGATCGGGACATGGGATGTTAAGTGGAGTTTACGTGGACGTGCACGACTAGACCAACTGAGACAAAATGGAGATACGGCAATAATGGCGAAGTAATATATCAGGAACAGCAGAATCCGAGTCATGAACGGTACAGATGTTGAAGTTGGGTGTGATATGGAAATCCCGGCCCGATCGGCCGAGTCACTTAACTCTACCCTAGAATACGAAGATCAGGTACAGGGCAGAACTGGGTATGTGGAGTGGCGAGCCGTGCGAGCATTACCAAGTTGAGGCAAGCGGTGAGAGTTGATGGATCCACTCAGAATTGACGATCAGGTCCAACTTCACGAGAAATGCTGAGTCGGTGCGATCTTGGCATCCCGACAGGTGATGAAGGTCAAGAACATGGTCGAGTGAATGGGCAAAGTCGATGTGGTGGTAACCAGGAGGTGCTCCGAAGTGATCTGGGGCTGATCGCCCTGATCACAGCCCGATCACTCTGCCGATCGCTGTGCTGATCATGATATGAACCGATCGGCCCCAGACCGGCATCCAGGTGTGAAGAGAGACGGAGTTTTCGGTTAAGCCGGGTTGGATATGGGGCGAACAGTGTCTGAGAGGCAGATCTCGAGTTGGTTCCAGGTTGTTTATCGAAAGATCAGGATGATTGAAGATCGCCATAGAGTCTGACCATAATCAGTCCAGAAGTGGTACGGATCAGTTTGAAGGTGCAACAAGGATGGGTAAGGTGGTACTACGCAACCGTGCGATGAAGCGAACAGGATCGAAGTATGAGGCAGGCACATGAGTTGGTGTATGGTACACTAGGTAAAGGACATTGCATATATAATAACGGGTTTTGATTTACGCCCTAAGCAAAGAGTCGCTCCGCCCGTGTCGCGGTCATTGGGAGCACAGGGTTAACTAGGTACCTGTAGCTCAACTTAATTCCCGGTTAAGGCGCGCTTAGACGCATTTTAGCTTACCGGAAGTGCCCCGACGGGTCTTGTTTAAGTTTTCAAACCTCACCCCCCACGCGCAAGTGTTTGGAACACGTTTATTATTGGAAAGGTTTCGTGGATATAACGTTTGTGGATTACTGTGGAAGATCGTGCTTTGATCGTGTTTTTCTTGGTTTCTCGTTGTCTCTCGTTCTTATTGGCTGACCTGATCAAACGAAGTTTCCCGATCAGTGCCTACATACTGAAGTTAAGTATCCACCCTGACTCGTTTTCCAGTGAAGATTTCCACCCGAGGACACCCCCGTCTCAAGAAGGTCATCCCCTCCGACCTGATTCGAATCACCCTTTTCATCGCAGAGTCCACCTGAGTGAGTGTAACCACCGAAGATCAATGGGTACACAAGGTGAGATGAAGTTAAATATGGATTCTATCGTACATGACGACCGGCCACAAGACCGGGAGGATCGGATCAGTCATCATAGTGATGATTCATCTGATCCTGATGCCGATCAGGATCAACGAAGTACCCCCTCCGATAGTTGGTCGTCCGGGCTAGTGGGTATCCGAATTCCGCCCAAGACATCCGTGGAAGTCGGCTCCACCACACATGCTTGGTTGACAACCTGACTTATTTACAATGGCGCTATCCGGTACTCTAGAAAGCAACCCGTTGGCATAAGAAGCTCTCGGGACCAAAACCGATTTCGTCAAATCCATTCTTCATAGCAAAAATGGACATAAACGTCGCGTCATGGTGGCGTAACTTGGAGTACAGCACGGTGGGACGACGATTTAATTCGCGCCAGAGATCACTCTCACCACCATCTTTGATGGTAACCCCTGTTTCATTTTCAATGATGAAGATAAAGACGTGTTCAATCCAGAGCCGCGATGGCTTTTCCTCCTCAGTTTCTTGAAACGCGAGGATCATTTTCCGACTAAACGAGCTACCAAATGCTTAAGCAGGTGGTTTTTGCGTATAATCACGAGAGAGCCCTCTACTCAGTTGGATGTCTCTAGCCCGTAGTAGTAGTGATGATGCACTGGGCTCCTGGTCGGGAGGTAAATTCATATGGAAACTATGAAGACGCAGACGTTAATTTGACGTAAAAGTAAGTCTTCGATGGCCGTGCGACTGTTGTAAAGTGACTTATGAATTAATTGATGGAAAGGTGGGAAGTACTTTCCAGAGGGCGCATTCTGATTGGCGGAAATATGGACCAAGGGCATAGGTGCCGGATAGCCGTCGCCGAGCGCATCTACGAGCGGCCGGACGGCGCCAGGCCTGGAATCAAGCCGGACGAACGCGACGGAAGACGTGGATAGTGCGGCTAGTGGGCTAGGCGGACGGAACGACCGCAGATGGCGGACGGCCGAGGGGCGGATTGGTGGCGGATTGGTTGGAAGGTATGAGCGAAAGGGGTCTGAAGGAAGATGAGTGTTCTAGTGGATGAAGGAGGCACCCGGATCGGATGAGGAGCTGCCAAGGAAGTGCTAGCGCCAGCGGCCAGGGAGCTCAGATGGTTGGCCATCCGGCCGAGCCGGCCTGGTACCATCTGGGGTTGGTGTACCGGCCAGGCGGGCACACAAAAATCGGAGTTAACCAGGCTACTTCGGGTAAGACACATGGCTGATCAGCCGGGCTATTTGGGGTAGGTTACACAAAAGGGAATATTGGATATAGGGATAAATCAGTATACGTTTCGCTTTCTTAGACACAAGTCACTTTTATTGGTTCACAGCGGAGGGCTAACAAGGTCCCCTCTTGCTGCTATTGGTTTGCCCGGGGAAGGTTAAGTTAACCCACCGGAAGTCCCCTGACCGGGAGTCGCGGCGTTTCGTATACGCACCTCAAGTCGCCCGTGTTTTGAACACGGTATTAAGTATTGGGAAGTGGTGACATTTTGGCCTTCTGTGGAAGAGTGTGGAGTTATATTTGGATTCCCCTTTAAATACACGTTTGGATTCACCCTTCATCATTATTGGTTCAGCTGGCCGATCGATTATTCTCGGTCCAGTCGGCAGTATACAAAGTACAAGTATATTGCACGACGAGCTCCCCGGTGACGATTCCCGCCCAGGAGCTACCCCTAGTCCTAACCCTCATCTCCCTATTCGACGGATTTTACACTTTTCGCCCTAGGGTCCACCAAGAGAGCGCAACCGCCAGTACTGACGGGTAAACAAGGTGAGCTTTCAACATGGAACACCCGAGTCGTCACGATCAAGCGGAT
Organism: Sclerospora graminicola; assembly: GCA_001887855.2. Taxonomy (NCBI): domain Eukaryota; phylum Oomycota; class Peronosporomycetes; order Peronosporales; family Peronosporaceae; genus Sclerospora; species Sclerospora graminicola. The sequence continues at coordinate 1,118 of MIQA02007648.1, read as the reverse complement.
GGCAGTGACCGATCCAGCCGGCCGGATGCTGGATCGGATCATGACTCGGATGGACGGAGTACCCCCTCCGACAGTCAGTCGTCTGGGCCCCCCGTGGGTGTTCGCGTCTCAGGAAGAATTTCTGAGAGCGACTACACCACAATGGTGCGCGTATCCGGATCTCTTGGTGACCCTGGATATCACCACGAGTCCCTAGCGGGCGAAAGACCTAAGCCTGTCAAATTTGTTGAAGATGTTGTGTTGGGTGCATTGGGGGAAGGCATATCGCCCCCAATGCTGCTGAAGATGGAAGGATGCGATGGTCGCCTCGGATTGGGGGAGTTCGAGGTTGACATTAAAGAAGAAGTTACTCCCCTAGAGGCTCCGCCGGGGGCGGATTACGGTACTGTGCCGGATTACGGTACTACTCACTGTAGTGCCGGCCGCTATACCCCGGCTGGAGCCGGATCGGATTATGGTGCAAGTCGCCATAGTCCGAGGAAGGATCATGGTTTCGACCATGATCCTAACAAACAAATGCACATTATGGATATAAAAGAAGAAAAAATTAAAAAGAAGAATCGGAACTCGGATACGACCGAAGTGGGAAGCCGGCCGGATCGGGACCAAGTCGCGATCTGGCCCACATACCCCTAAAGAGACCGGATTGGCAGGAATCGGATTATCCGACCCGCAAAGATAGGCCGCGTTTCGAAGAGGAAGAAGAGAAGCAGGACGGCCTATCAACGGATATAGACTTGGAGCGTGCTTTCCATCTTCACGAGTTGGGGCAGTTCTTGCGGACGGATAAGGTGCTGAAAATAACACGGCCGAAGATCCTAGGCGGATTAAAAGGTCCCGTCTCTCCCCCAACACTCTCAGACGGCCACGTGTCCCTTATTAGGGGACTATTCGATTAACTCAAACAAGCCGGCATTAACACCGGCGAGTTTGATCCGAACGAGCTGTTTGATCTGAAGGTTGACAAGTTCAAGGAGGCGTCCAGCGCAATGCACGACCGCTTGGTACCGCTAGTGGGCTGTTCGCCGCCGTCGAAAAAGATGACAGCCACGACTGGAGTGGCACCGTCCACGCCGCCGGCAGCAAGCAGACCGGCCGGGATACACTCGGGTTCTTCG
>MIQA02007647.1:0-12250 GCA_001887855.2 Sclerospora graminicola | reverse complement strand
GTCCCGCCTCGTGCACCTCCCCGCAAGTCTTACACGTAAACAGGCGGTGTTCCGCCGGATGTCCTTTCCTCTAGCACTTCTTGCAGGTCAGCCGCTTCCAACAGCTCCGGTCGTCATGCTTGATGGACCCACAGTGGATGCACTTTAGGCTAGGATAATCCTGGTCAGTTCGAGTCGGAAAATGCTTCTGCTGGCCTGACCCAGGTGGTGGACTGGACTGCTGACTGGCTTCCGCCGAGAACAGATACCGATATTGCCCCTCTTCGGATTCGCCCCCAGACCGCTGTTATTCTCTTCCGAACTGGTTGCATCCGACTCTTGGGCGACTATGCGGACGGCTTGGGCCGTCCTGGTGGATGGCGGCCGGCTTCCTTGATCCGGGTAAAAACGTGACTTGAACCTGCCTGCTCCAATTGCTGCCTTGGGGCCTCGCTTCTTCGCTCTTTGATAAGTGCGCAGCGTCAGCTCCAGCTCCGTGGTATTCTTCAAACGCAGTAACGCCAGCTGGTCCGCCAGCTCCCGATCATCCAACGTGCTGATGAAATGCTCCACATGTTCCCGGGAAGCTTCCGACCGGCTGGCATCTTCTTTAACCGGTATGTTCGCCCTCATGCCAGCGACATTTAGACGGTGGAGGTATTCCAGAGGGGTCTCGTCTGCTCGCTTCTTGGTGTGGAAATATTGACGAGCTACCGACATTCCCGATCCGCAGTATTGCTCTCCAAAAGTTTCAACCATTTCCCTCCAATTGTCTCAGACTTCCCGGCTGAGCTGCTGGCTCCAGTTTTTTGCCGGACCCTTCATCAAGTCTCCCAAGATCAGGCACTTTTTATAGTCCGGCGTCCGGTCTCTGAGGAATGCTGACTTCGTCTTGCTCATCCATCCTCAGGCTTGGTCATCATCCATGTCCTGTCCAGTGAAATCCTTCAACTCGGGCGTCCGCTGACATCCGCACCCTTGTAATCGCTCCCGAATCCGAATCAAACGCTTGGGCTGAGGCCACATTGGCTCGGCGAGACATCCCCAGGTCCAGGTCACCCGGATCATAGTGGCATCTGGCCGACTTGACGGATTCCATATCCACGTCGCTGAGACAATTTCCTATTCGTTGGCCGTCCAGTTCAGCGACCTGTCCGGCGGCTTGGCGGGACGACACGGGGCTCACTCTGCTTGGACTGCACTGACTCCATGTCTTCTTCAATCGGCTCCCTCGCATAGTACTGGACTGGCTCGGTCACCCGACTCCCACGACGACCCCGCTGGTCCGGTGACCCCGGACTGCCGCGGCTGGCACCCAGTCGACGCTGTTCTTCAAAGTATCGCTCCATCATCGCCGAAAACATGTTATGCAGGTGATCCAGCACTTGAAGGCTCCCCGGAGGGTCTACTCGCGGGGCGAATGGCCTCCAGATCGACATTTCTTCTTAACCCGCCCGCCCACGTCTTCGTCTTTTGGCTCTGGATCTGCCGTCGCCGTCCGGGTCTGGACGCTGTGCTGACTTGACTGGCTTTCTTCCGCTCGCGCGTATCCGGGTCTTCATATCCTCCGAACCTCATGGCCGTCGCCACACACGCCGCTCCCCTTGGGCCAAGCGTCATGCGGGTAATGCCTACCGATGAGTCGGTTGAATCCGCTTCTGAAGGGGCAGACTCGTACTGAGAAGAACCCTAGTGTAATCCGGCCGGTCTGCCTGCTGCCGGTGGTGAAGGTGGGGTCGTTTCAGCTGTTGCCACCATCTTGGGCGACGGATAGAAGCCCACTAGCGGTACCTAGCGTCGTGGGGCGCGCTGGGTGCCTCCTTCAGCCTATCCGCTTCAGGTCGAACAACTGGTTCGGGTCGAAAGCGCCGGTGTTGATGCCGGCTTGCTTGAGTTGATCGAATAGTCCTCTAATGAGGGACACGTGGCTGTCTGAGAGTGACGGGAGGGAGACGGGACCTTTTAATCCACCAAGGATTTTTGGTCGTGTTATCTTCAGGACCCCATCCGTCCGCAAGAACTGACCCAACTCGCGAAGGTGGTGGGCACGCTCCAGGTCTGTGTCCGTAGCCTTCTGTGATAGGCCGTCCAGGTTTTCTTCTTTTTCTTCAAAAGGTGGCCCTCTTGCGAGGTGGACAATCCGACTCTTGCCAATCCAGCTTTTTAGGGGTAGGTGACCTGGATAGTGACTTGATCCTGATCCAGCCAGCTTCCCCCTCTGGTCGTATCCAGCCTTCGATTCTTAATTGTTCTTCTTTGATATTCATAATATGCATTTGTTTCTTCGGATCATGGTCGAAACCATGATCCTTCCTCGGACTATGGTGAGTTGGACCATAAACCGAGCCGGCTCCAGCTGGGGCATAGTGGCCAGCACTATAGTGATCAGCACCATAATCATTCCCAGCACCAGAAGGAGCCTCCAGGGGAGTAACTTCTTCTTTAATGTCGACCTCGTACTCCCCAATCCGAGTCGACCATCGCATCCTTATATCTTCAGCGGTATTGGGGGCGATATGCCTTCCCCCAAAGACACAACGTCTTCAATGAATTTGACAGGTTTAGGTCTTTCGCCCACTAGGGACTCGCGGTGATATCCAGGGTCACCAAGAGATCCCGGCACGTGCACCATTGTGGTGTAGTCGCTCTCAGAAATTCCTTCTGAGATGCGAACACCCACGGGGGACCCAGATGACTGACTTTCGGAGGGGGTACTCCGTCCATCTAGATCTTGAACCGAGCCAGCATCCAGCCGGCTGGATCGGTCACTTCCATCATCTTGGTTGTGACGACTTGGATGATCAAATTTTGTAAAGCTCACCTTGTGTACCCGTCAGCACTGGCGGTTACGCTCTCTTGGTGGACTAGGGCGAAAAGTTAAAAGTCCATCAAATAGAGGGACGAGGGTTAGGACTAGGGTTGCCCCTGGGCGGAAAGCTTCACCGGGGAGCAAGATTGGCGTTATACTTGAAGTTTGTATACCGCAAAAGCCGGACCGAGAATAATCGATCGGCCAGCTTAACCAAAGACAACAAAAGGGTTACAATAATCTTATGTGTAATTAGGGAATCCGAATCATACTCCTCAATCTTCTACAGTAAGTCAAAACGTTACCATACTTTCCAACAGATATAAACCGTGTTCAACATACGAGCGACTTGAGTTGAGTATAAGTCTCGCGACGACTCCCGGTCAGGGGACTACCGGTGGGTTCCTTTTAACCTTCCCCGGGTAAACCAATAGCAGCCAGAGGGGATATCCCTCTGCTGTGAACCAATGAAAACGACTTGCGTCTTAGAAAGCGAAACGTATAATGATTTTTATCCTTAGACCCAATACAATCTTTTGTGTAACCTACCCAAGATAATCTGGCTGGATAGTTATGTGCCTTACCTGAAATAGCGCGGTCAGCTTAACCTGGATAGCCCTTTGTGTTCCGTACACCAAATATCCTGCTCGACCTGGATAGCTTTGGTGTACAGTACACCATATACCAGACCGATCTGGATAGCCATCACCTCGACCTGAGCAAGACCTGGCCGCCGACTCCGATTCCTTTTTAAGCGGCCAAGCGTCCACCTTTGGCGTCCCGTTTGGCTTCTACAGGGGCATAGCTTTCCTCAGGGCCCTTTATACGTACATCTCTTAGCCGATCCGCCTTTGGCCACATATAGCCACCATCGACGACCATCCAGCTTCACCTGATCCGGCCAGCCAACTGCTGGCTGACCTGGTTACGAGCCTCTGGGCCACCCTTATCTAGCTTGATTCCATGCCTTGCACCGATCTGTCGCTTGTGAGTACACCGGGCAGCTGCCATCCTGCATCCGCGCTCTTGACCAGCAATTTCCGCCAATCAGAAGGCAGCATCGGCCAAGTGTATTTCACACCTGGCCGCTAATTTAATTTCGAAGTCGCTTCACCACAACCCAACGTACAGAAGACCACGGCGTCCGTCGTCTGTTGTGGATCAAGATGATGAAAGCCGTCAATTAGTCCATAATGAAGCGCAGCACCAGCCAGTGGGAATGGATCTCAATTACACGGCCCCCTCTAATTGTGAAGCATCAATATCTGACCCCCACGGGCTCCAGTCGAATGTGGGATCAGAATGCGCAGTCATTGTCACAGCTGACCCATTATCACGTTCGGCGTGTGCGTCCACCATGTGCATCAATTGCATTGGGGTACTAATCAATTTCACCCGTCAATTCTGTACGATTGCTCCCTTGGCCCATCCGGCCCGGTGCTACGGGCTGTAGATGATCTCCCCGACGCGAGGACCGAGGCGTACAGCTGGAAGAGCCCATACGTCGACGTTACTGAGGTCGGCAGCATGGGCAGCGCCTAGTCGATCACGGCCGAGTCCGTCACGAATGAGGCCGAGCGCGCGACGACAGTTCCCGAACAGCCGCGCGACTTTGCGCACAGTGCCATGCAAGACGCCGAGTCGTCGTCAGACTCGACTTCGAGTTGTGCGGCCTCGTGATGCAGTGTCAAGCCTCTTTTCTGCTACCATTTCGCAACCGCACTGTGCGTGCTAATGCGCTTTGCAATTTCTTGCCGGGAAAAAGAAGTTCGAAAAACAAACTGTTGCTATATTTCTTACACAGCGGCTCATAATTCGTGAAACAAAAGTGAAATTAAAATTTCTCGGCCGCTACTAGGCCGATTTAGCTACTGTTTAGATATGTTGTACAGAAAGTAGAGAGAAAGACGAGGTATGTGTAATTAATCGCGATTTCGAGACCGTTCGACGCGCTTACATACAAGGGCCTGTTTGGGCACCGGCTCATAAATGATGAAACAAAAGCCATACAATTTTTAAGTCAAATAATGAATGTATTATTTTTTAGAGTGATGGTCACTATTTATTGACTGAATTTTAGTATATGATTCGCCGTGGTCCCCGAAGAACGCGGGCGCATTCGCGGCCTATGTGAGGCCGGCCTTACTGAGGCCGGCCTATGCAAAGCACAATGTGCCGGTAGATGTAAAGCCGGAATACCTAAGAAACGAGTAATGAGAATTGTTTCAAGAAGACAGGGCATAAAGCAGGTATCTGTGCGCGACTGGTATCGGGCGTAAAGATAAATTAGAAGCAAGCCAGAATACTTAGACGAATAAAGAGGTGTTTCAATACTCGTTCTTTAAAGTTCTCCAAGAAGACAAAAATGTAAAGGACCCTGTGCACGACTCTTTTCAGACTCACAGCGAACTAGACAAGGCCGGCCTCACATAGGCCGCGAATGCGCCCGCGTTCTTCGGGGGTCAAGAGACCACGGCGAATCATATACTAAAATTCAGTCAATAAATAGTGACCATCACTCTAAAAAATAATACATTCATTATTTGACTTAAAAATTGTATGGCTTTTGTTTCATCATTTATGAGCCGGTGCCCAAACAGGCCCTTGTATGTAAGCGCGTCGAACGGTCTCGAAATCGCGATTAATTACACATACCTCGTCTTTCTCTCTACTTTCTGTACAACATATCTAAACAGTAGCTAAATCGACCTAGTAGCGGCCGAGAAATTTCAATTTTACTTTTGTTTCACGAATTATTAGCCGCAGTGTATACCAAGTGCAATGAATCTTTACTGATGAATGATTCACCCCTCCACGTCGTAGATCTTCTTTAGTACAGTATGGATGGTCATCCATACGTACAGATTACGACGGATTGACGGCCAACCCTGCAAACCTAAACCTGTATACCTCAAGATTGTGTGGTCGTCCTGTCTCGTTTATGTTCGTATGTTTTCGCCCAATGCTTCTCACCAAACCGTGTATGATCTAGCCATTTTCCACCGCTGTGGCTATTGACTGCGCCAGAAAAGTACATATTGTCTCGTCTCACATAAACGAGACAATACCACAGGAAATTACACAACCATAACTTTTGCGTGAGGTTTACATGCCGTGTGCGAAGCACGCGAATGTAAAACATTGCCCATAATGCAAGCGGAGGCTTTGTTTGCAAGCCTAGCGCTCTAAGGGTTTTTGGTTTAGGGCTAGTTGACTGATAATGGAGTTTCCTGAACGGTGATTTTCGACTTCTAAAATAAGTTTCCATCTGTATATTGTTTTGGAACCCTAACCATTTTGGGATTCGGCACACCGTTACGGTACTTCGAGGGCATATGTGAATAAATACACAATGTTCGTTTTCTACACAGAAGCCAAACACCTAGATTTTTCGGAGCCGGAAGGTAGAATTGTGCACAGACACAACTGCTTAAAAGAGAAATAATGATCCAATGTTACTAAAAGTCTCTGATTATTATTTTTTGTGTTATTGGTCATATTTGGCGTTCGGGAGTCTGTCTATAAGAAAGTGGCGTTAAGATTTACTCAATTTTAGGTACCAGATTAAAGCCAAATGCATTTAAGCCTATTTTTGCCGAAAGAGTTAGGGTATTAATAGGTGATATCGTTTTGGAAATACATGTATAAATCACCTTACCGCAGTCTGACTTGATTTTGCAACGCTTTGATCCTTGTCCTTTCGTAAGTAGATCACCAGTCATTCGTTCCGTCTCAACGTTTGATTATCCCCACCTTCGCGTAGTTGTAAAGAAACTTCACTCGAGCATAGACTTTCTCGTCCCACCTATTACTAATTCGCCGTTCCAGCATAGAAAAACCTATGCTAGCTAATGACAAAAAAAAATTAAACTGCATGTATTTCTATATGACACATTATCAGTGGCAATTCGATGCAACTCTGTTGGTAGGCAATGTGGATCACAATGTTAGCAGACTTGGCCAGTGTATGGTACGTTACTTTGTCTTTTCTCAACTTATGTCTGTTTTCCACTAAAGCGTGTGGTCTCAACATATGTCTATAGAATGGAGAAATGCTAACCCGTACCCACGGAAAATCTAATCCGTACCCATTTATCGTGCCCACGCCTTTAGTGGAGATAGAGAGAAAATAAGAAGACAAAACCCCGAGGTGATGTGTATATTTTTATGAGGCAAGAAACAATAGATAAAAAGAGAGAAGTATGGTTGAAAAAAAAAATATGAGCAAAGTGAAAGTTGGAAATTCATAATACAACGATAGTATAAATAGAAGTGCATCATTTTAACACTTGAACGCTTGGCATTTCGTCGCAATGAAGTGCGGGCAGCAGATGCGTCAAAACGTCACCGCGCATTTAACTTTGAGTGTCAAAGTATGATGAAATCGACGAAGAACGTCGAGCATTTTGAACGCGAGTTGACAGCAGAGTTAGCTGAAATATCAGCTGAGAATGTTGAGTTTAATGAAACTGCCAGTGACGAAGTTTTTCAAGACGAATTCGCAAACTCGAAAGAAGGGATTATATTCACTCTGGTCTCGATAATGGCTTGAACGAAACCAATAAGATTATGGATTACATGATAGAGACAAATACAAATTATCACTACGTCGATAACTTGCATTAAACTATGTTGATAGGTCGAGTGAAGATTACATTAATTTTGTATAGGAACTTATGACCTTGAAAAAATCCTGGAACCATTAAGTGAAAAAATATCTTGCAAAGTTCAATGAAACGACTTTCTATCCATCCATTCACTCGCCTAAACTTCATCATTGCAGCTTTTCGTCAATCAAATTTCCCCTCAACCTGCTTAGATGTAATACCTTCCAATACATTAAAACTATGCCACTACAGGATAGGGAGAAATTAACTATCGTTTTCAGCGGCGCATAACGTGGCATAACAATGTACTTGATGGCCTTGTAAAACGACAGAGTGAGCTCCAGGCCAGAATTGTGCCGAAACTCTATAAATCGCTCTCGAGTTTGCTGAAAAACTGATAATCCTCCACTATACCCAGACCTCTTAAAATAGGTAGTGTGTCGAGAAAAAGTACAGAATGCCTAATCCAAATATTTTAGAATGCCTATTTGACAACCCAAAAACGCACACCAAAGTGAAAGCTGTCAAGCCCAAGTGGGTCAATGGGCTTGTGGGATTGCTGCTTTATGTATCACGTTTAGTATCCATTTTGCATAGTCGACAGGCTAAAATTGTTGTATCAGTAGAAAAAAGCCCCTATTCTTTCTAATATATTTTTTCATGTACAGTTCACTGATCTTCACTCCATATTACTCACATCCTCCACCACAATGTACCGTCATCTTGAATCACTGCCACAAACCCGGACGCATCTTTAAACCAGATTGTAGCACAAAATTCGCTGGTCGATGCACCTATCTGACGCACGGGTACTTACTTGGTTGGTTTATCTTGAAATTTGTATGCTTCAAGAGTACCTAATTTTCTTTTTGCCAGGACGCCTACCTAATATGGGTTTGCGTTTAATTAGGTAGATAGGTACTTCTACCTACTTTTAAGAGGCCTGACTTACCCAACCATAGATCAACGCCAAGCACAAAATGGGCGTGGGCACAGCAAATGGGTACGATCGGTACGGGTTAGCATTTGCCTGTAGAATACCCATTTTCTCTGTTTCGTAGCGTGTAATTCAATTAACATATGTCTGTAGAAACCCATTACAGTATCTCGGTTTTGGTGCAAAACATCACGTATAATGTATGCCTCATGATAAAGTTCGACTACTTCACAGTTAGTGCGGATACCTCCCGGATAGATTATACAAAGTTATGGCTGTTGACAAGCGAATTTGGTCCTGTATATTATTTTCAAATGCCGGCGAATGGTACACGAGGGTATGCCAAAATAAGGTACCAGAAAGCAGCAAAAGCCGAGACAAATTGAGTGCACCTCACGAAAGGATTTGACGCCTTCTTTGTTTTGCTATGTTCAACTTCGATACCACCGGCCTTCTTTCCCTCGACAAGCACCTTATTACATCTTGTTATTTTTTGCGGTTCTGAAAACTGCTTGCTAAACTCGTTTTGCTATTAGTATAGTGCACTGGGCAAACAGCAGCCAGAGCCCTATCATCGATTCTAAATACATGGCTGACGCAGAAGTTGGATGGCCATTACTCACTTTCTGTTGGTCGCTTTTATGACACCCGCGTGATGTTTTGCATGCTCTTCTAAAGCGTGTAATGATAAGATGTACAGACAAGTGGCGGCGTTGCCACTACAGCGTCGTGGCCCTGCCGCAACGATTTTACACGAGCATGGTGTAGAATCGTTAAACAATCGAAAGGGTAAAAAAGATGTCCTGCGTCAGCGTATGCTATGTCATTTATTGATTTTCTCCACCTCTACACACTAAGTTTCTTCCAGCGTATTGGACTCTTTTTTTCATTCGCAATGAAGATTTTCCGTCTCCTTTTCATTACGGTGATACCCCTCGTCTCCGAGAGCGCCGACTCATTCACAGTTGGCACAGCTATTGGTCTAGCTGCTGGGACTACAGGTGGTGGTGACACCCCTCCTGTATACCCAACCACGACAGCAGAGCTCATTGAGTACCTCAAAGATAGCGCACCCCGTGTGATTGTAATAAACAAAACTTTTGACTTTCGTGGGACCGAAGGCAGCACGACCGAGGAGGGCTGTCGACCCGACTACACGCGCGAGTGTCTGGCCAAGAAGAATGGCCACAAGAGCCCGGATGTCATTTTGCAAAAAGGTGGCATGGCCAACACGGGGGGGTGCTCCGGTGGCACTAGCGTGACCATTACCTATGATAAAGCTGCTATCACGGGGATGGAAGTCATGAGCCACAAAACGCTCCGTGGTATCGGCACAAGTGGCGTCATCATGGGCAAGGGGTTGTGGCTAAACGGTGACAATATCATTATCCAAAACGTTCACATTACCGAATTAAATCATCACGTCGTCTGGGGTGGCGATGCCATCTATCTACGGGGGAACAAGGATGCTAGCGGTAATCGTACGCCCATGAATAAAATTTGGCTTGACCATATTAAAGTGTCCCGTGTTGGCCGCCAATTTGTGGCAACGGACCGTGTCGGTGTGTCTTCAATGACTATAAGCAATTCAGACTTTGATGGACGCACAGACTATTCGGCATCCTGTGATGGTCGTCACTTCTGGTCGTTTCTCTTTACCGGCACGGAAACACGCTTTAGTATGATTAACAACTACATTCATTCGACATCCGGTCGCTCGCCCAAGCTTGGCGGGGAACAGGATGACAATGTCGTTGCTCATATTGCCAATAATTATTGGCATGACAACTCGGGTCACTCGTTTGATGTTGGGATCAACGCGTGGATTCTGGCTGAAGGCAACATTATCCAGGACACCATGACACCGTTAATCGAAGGTCCCGGTGGCGCCTTGTTTGCCGCGACGACACCCGAAGAGTGTGTTAGCTACTTAGGCCGCCCGTGTGTTGCCAATAGTGTCTCCAACAGCGGTGCGTTCGCCTCTCGCAACGGAGGGACGGCTTTATCAAAAGTAAAGGCCTTTCCATCCATGGCCGACTACAAACCACGCATGGCCGAAAAGCTGAGTCTATCTACCCAAAACTTTGGTGTTGGACCCATTGGAGGAGTCCCGGAGACCAGTCCATCGTCCATGAATCAAAATCCGGTACAAGAACAGAGGAGTCGCTGCACGAGGTTTTTGAAAGCAAAAGCTACACTATAGAGGTTCAGCTTCTGATTTGCTGAATTATCGGGTGCAAGTTGATGATGTTTGTTTAAATTTGGAGATCAATTTAGTGATGTCGTAATACTCTGGTCTCTTAAATGTACTTCGAAGTAGGTAAGAATACCTAAACCATTTTTTTCGAATGCCTATTTTGACAGGACAATATTTCCCAAAACGCACAAAGGTGTAGTTGTTTAGCCCATGTGGGGGGTCATGTGCTTGTGGGATGCTGTTCATCTAGCGAAATACTTTGTATTAATGTAGTCGACAGGTAAAGTTTGTTGTAGATTAGAAAATGCCCTCCATTCTGAAAAGTTAACGAAATTTAACCACACCATTTTCCACTTTTGGGTTAGTTGGTGGATTTTGCGTTTCAACACAAAGTCCAGTCACCCTATACTATGTAGGCAGCAACCCGACCGTGGTGGTGATACGCTGTCACCTTCGGGACCGGCGTCGGGTTTGATCCGGGTCCAACAAGTTGGTTGGATTCTAAAGTATAATGAGACGTATTCAACCTATCGTGGCCTGTGAAAATGACGACCGCGTAAGCTTTTGTTTGCCAACTTCTTTCCAAGTTGTAATGCTCATTGAAAAGGGATGGGTAATGAATTTCAGATCAATCAGAACGACCCTGCATCGCATGTTGTTAGACGTCATTTCCAGAGCTACGTACTACAGTACAAGTATTGTATTAATGCCTAAGGGCTGTGCATCGTGCAAATGAGGTTAAACATCAATTTCCCCCCGGTCTTGCCGAAGGCTTCGATCGAGGACCCGCACCTACTATTTTACTGCTATCTCTACTATAGGTCGATGAGGTCGAAAGGCAGGCATGAGTCTGATTGGGTTAACAACCGCTGCCGCCGTTGTTGCGTTTGTCGTTAGGTATGAACAGAGCAAGGCAAGTGTAAAAGATTTAGTGTCCAAACTACGATGTTGACATGTAAGTTGTAGTTGTGGCTATTGCAACGGAAAAGTGAAAGGCCGTAATAGCCGCCAATATTACTTCATCTATGAATTCGGTACAAATGTGCTCATTTCAGAACATCTAGGAACACCAATGTGCCAAACACCAATTTCTTTTGTCCATGCATGTGTCACTATTTTTCAGTACATAACGCCATACCGGCACTTGGGCAAGGGCCTTAGGGAAAAGTTCACTCTGTTCTGGGACAGCTCGGTTGAAAAATGGAAGCATCTGGTTGGTCAGATGGTGGTCGCCATCTCGATTGACTCGAAGAGGTCGGCTGAGTCAATAGATTCGGTTATAACATTATACAGGCACTATCACCCAAAACACACAGACATGATGACATTATTTTTGCTCACCCATTTCACAAATTTTGAACGGTCAGTGTGTTTTCGCTGACATAGTTTGCTCTCGGTTAGAGTACTTTTCGCTGATGTGTCTTCGAAACATCTCGATATTTAGAGACTCACCGAAACATATTTGCGAAATCTGGGCTCTCTGTGTTGTGAAGCCTTCTTTTTGCCACCTGCAACATGCCAACATTAAGTGAAAGAGACCAGCTCACGCGCGAGACTGAATGAGTCTTTCCTATTCCCTGATGTCGGTTAATCAATACTTTACTGTGGTAAAGTGGGTTAAATTTCGCTAACGTAATTCATCAGATTATGGCGCCAAAATGGGTATTTAAGCTTTTTGGCCATCAATTTGGCACTGTTAAGCCAATCGGATTGAGACAGGT
>MIQA02007644.1:0-17704 GCA_001887855.2 Sclerospora graminicola | reverse complement strand
TCACATTTTAGACACTAAGTCTGAAATTGAACTGTGATATTTCTACTTAAATATCACTTATGTAATGGCACCCCATTACACGGCAGCAACTAGCCCACGTCCCATGTTGGCCGGTCCGGGCAGCTGGCTAGGACCCGCATTTCCACCAATCAGGTGGGGGCGTTCACTTCTAATTAGCCCGTTAATTTCCAAGTCACTTAACCACACTTCAATACTATACAAGAAATATCGCAATCAGGCTTCCGCCTGAATATAGCGATACGATGCAAGTGATGATGACGGAGAATTACGGCCTCGACGCCTCTTCCTGTCAGACGCAATTCCAATGCTTGCGGTGGGGCTATTGTAGCTTTTTTTATCGCAGCTAGGTTATGGCAACTACGAAACGGATCGATCTTTCGAAGATTTTGATGTCCGTCGGCTGACACCATCATAAGGGCCCAGTGTAGGGCTCAATTAGGTACAGTTGTTCCATTGGAGCTACAGCAAACAACAACAAGATAAGCCGGAAGACTATTATGTATCCAGTGCATTAAAACCACCCAACCAGCACCGCTTTCACTAGCGAGAAGATACTTGGAGACCGCTCAGTCGCAAAGGGAAGATCCTGAGGCAACACTTAGCTCATGGATTAGGTCATTTATAGTAGCCAATAGTTGATAACTAACATGAACTACCTTACACGCTACTATTGAGCCTGTACCGAGACGTGATACCGCACACCCCTGTTAAGCAATTAGAAGAACGACCGGTAAAAGTTGTAAGTACAGTCACACCTCCTTAAGTAGTGCACTCACGAACCAAGAAACGAGTGGTCCAGATATGGAAACGTCATCTATGGGGGGGGATAAGGTACTAACTTACTTGAGTCTGTCATATACAATGATTGAGTACAAGTAATGCCAAAGGTTGTTTCGCTAAGAGCACACATGTTCGCTTGTGCATTTTTCAGAACTAGAGACACGGAAACATCTCATCCGGGTATTTGGTGTCAGAAGGTTGCTGAAGCTCATTGCGAGAGGGGTAGATGGTGTTGAATTTGGGTGTACTTTGCGATGAAAAGACACAGTCAAAATTCATTGGGCGAAATTACAGTGGTTTCCTTTATATACAGATTTCAAGTTAAAAAATTTATAATAGGATTTTTTAACATTACATAATACACTTTTCAGTTTACGCTAAAGAACGCAGACAACCTTTTGACCCAAGCACTCCTCGGTATACTGGTACTAATAGACCAGTATACCTCGCATACGCATACGCCCCCAGTATACACTTACCGGTTACTGGCAGGTACAAGTAGCAGTGAGCTTTTCCCACAGGTTATGAGCCCAAGGTTCACGGGGCTAAGGTCATATTTAAAAACTACAAGTCTGAACTTCCTGATTTTTGGTTAACACCAAGAATTATTTGAAAAGTCCCCATTTGAAAGGGTCAATTTTCACTAAGTCTTCATTGTTGGAGAACTACGCTGTGAATTCACGTATTTTGGGATATTGCGGTTTTAATTTTTAAGTTCATTTTCGTGGAATTCACGTTCTCGATTTCTTTTTCGTGGAATTCACGTTCTCGGTTTCTTTTTCGTGAAATTCACGCTCTCGGTTTCTTTTTCGTGGAGTTCACGTTTTTTCGTTCAGTTTTCGTGGAGTTTACGTTCTCTGTTTCTACATGGAGGAAGACAAAGGAGTAGCGCCGGTGGCCAATGTGGCAGCGCTATTGGAGTACGTCAAAAAGCTTGAAGAACGCGTAGAGATAATGGAAGACGAGCGTTCGACGCCTTCTGCCCCCAGCACATCGCCGGGATCGAAAAAGGACTCGCCCATGGCAGAAGAAAGAAGTGTGTTCAGGGAAACGGTTAAGAATTATGGGCCGTTTGGACAACGAATGACCATCAATGACCTCAGTGCTGAAGATGGAATAGAAAGAGGTGGTGCAGCACGTGCCGGTGCACCTAATGTACACCAAGGTCAGGCGGCTGGAGTAGCGCCGCAAAGAGCTGCAGGTGGTAATGTACCACCTGGATGTTACGTTCCCCAAAATTTTGGCCCGCCTGGGGGCATGAAAATACCAAGGTTGATGATTCAAAATTTTTCCGGAGTGGAAGTGTACCCTGGACTTGGAGCGGGCTTCAAACAGTGGGCATATCTCTTCATAGAAGCTGTGGAGATTGCCGAGTTGTCGTCTGGATTTACATGGACTGAAAGACTAAAAGTAAACAAGCTAGGCGAACATCTCGAGGGTGTGGCGGCAAATTATTTCCAGGCGAATATAGCAACATGGTGGCAAATGTCACCACAGCTTTATTTCGTCCTGGACCAGATGTTAAACGCTTTCAAGGTCAACATCACACGCCACCAGGCAGCACTGATGTTTGCGGCTAAAAAAGACCCGCACAGGACGTGGACGCAACATTTTTTATATCTGGTATTTTTGGCTAAAGAGAGCGGCTCGCATGAGCAACTGATAGTCGAAAATATTGTGAAACATGCAGCCCCACAACTGAGATTAGCGTTGATGATACGCTATGGTCCGAAAAGGCAAGATTATATGATGCACGCTCAAGAACTTGTCGCCTGGGCACAAGAACTCGATGAAGACGCCCACAAGAATAAAGTATTCGGCAAAATTACGGTAAACTCTGTCGAAGAACAAAAACGAAAGCGAACGTGCTTCAACTGCGGTATGGAAGGTCATATACAAAGACACTGTCGACAGAGTGGAAAAAGACCACAAAGTAAACGTTTCGAACGAAATGGAAGACGCCAAAATGATGGAAACAATGAAAAACGTTTCGTATTGTCGACCATTTTAAACGATGGTACGAACCATGAAGCAACAAGATGCGACATTATGTCAAACGAAGACATCTGGATTGTCGACAGCGGGGCTAGTAGACATTTAGTGTCGAATGCAGAGGCATTGGACAACGTAAGGAACTGCGCCGAAGGAGAAAACATGACGCTTCCGGATGGAGGAACATTGGAAGTTACAAAAGTCGGAAGTGTGACACTAAAGAGTGATTTTTCTACCATAACGCTCACGGAGGTGTATTTTGCACCAAAACTTACCAAGAATTTGATTTCACTCGGATGTCTCCGAAAGAAGGGATGCGTATTGACAGACAACGGAAAAAACATGTATCTCATGTGCAAGAACGAGGTTATGTTCGAAGTGAATGGTTCCGGATATGTTTTCACTGCAAATTTACGTACTGCAAAAGAACCAGACACAGCACAAGTATTTTCTGACATGGTAATGAGTGTGGTGTCGCAAAACCTGGATGACGACTACCAAGAAGGAACCCTGCACCAATTTCACGTGAGGCTAGGTCATTTAGCCTATGATACCATTGAAAAATTGGCGAAAGAACCTGCATCTGGAATTAGACTCACAGATCACCGCAGGGCAAATTGCCTCACGTGTGCGGAAGGGAAGACCACAAGAACAAAACAACCGCAAAAAGATTCGGGTCAAAACGCGCCAATAGACCGTATTGGCGGCGTTATATGCAGTGACTTGAAGGGGCCTATCACACCAAGAGATAGGCGTGGAAACAGGTATCTCGTGGTATTCAACGATCATTTCTCTAGCTACGTACGTGTCTTTGCTGCAAAAACTAAAGACCAGGCAACAAAGATGTTTGAACATTTCGTTATTTGGTTTCAACGTGAGTTCAATTGCCGCGTTCACGTTTTGCGAACTGATGGAGGCGGTGAGTACCGCAATGTAGACCTCTTCTGCAAGAAAACGGGTGTCAGAAGACAAATTACGGAAGCTGGAACTCCAGCTTCCAACGGCAAAGCAGAACGAATGAACCGGACTATATTTAATATGGTCCGGTGCATGATATTTGGATCGGGTGTTTCGCATATGTACTGGTCTGAAGCGGCAGAATACGCCAGCTACATTTTGAACAGAAGTCCAACAAGATCGAACCCGAGACGTGCATCCCCGATTGAAGTTTTAACGAAGAAAAAGACAAACGTAACGGATATCGTAGTTTTTGGCTCGCCGTGCATGGTTTGGCGTGACGCCAAGAGAAAATCACTTGGAAAACGCGCTGAAAGAGCGTTAATCCTGGGTAAAAATGACGAAACCAAGGGCTACAAGGTTCTTCTTATGAAAGATCGGGTAGTAACTACAACACGTCACGTCAGCAATATCGAGACGCTTTCGGACGAAGCAAATAGAAAAATCATACGTGCGCTCGAAGGAGCGAGTGCAGATGAACCTCCTAGATACGAAAGCGAGGAAAATCCAAGAGAACAAGTTATGGAACGCACCCCGGATGCGAGTGACGATGGTACGAGTGAACACAGAAACGAAACTGATACGGCGACAGCACCAAGAAAATCGGGCCGTAAAGTGAAGAAAACATCCAAAGCTATGGCTCAAATGGCGAAGAAGTCAAGGTCGTACACAAAAAAGCAAAGTTTCGAAGGAGGAGAACAAAAACCAGGAAGTAAAGATGAAGAAAATTTATTATTTGCGTTCGCGGTATGTGATATGAATATTACGAATGATGGAGAAACAAATTCGGAGTCTGACCCCACCAATTACAAGGAAGCGCACCAAGGCAGCCAAGCAGAAAAGTGGAGTCTGGCGGAAAAAGCTGAAATTACAGCTTTAGAAGACCTGGGAACTTGGAAGATTATCAAGAGAGACGTACACAAAAGACCACTACCGACAAAATGGGTTTACAA
This sequence comes from Sclerospora graminicola, assembly GCA_001887855.2. Taxonomy (NCBI): domain Eukaryota; phylum Oomycota; class Peronosporomycetes; order Peronosporales; family Peronosporaceae; genus Sclerospora; species Sclerospora graminicola. Next base: position 13,001 of record MIQA02007644.1, on the reverse strand, counting down.
AACCAAACGTAAAGCCGACGGAACCGTGGAACGATACAAGGCGAGACTTGTAGCACGGGGCGGCAAACAAGTTTTTGGGGAAGACTACTTCGTCACATTTTCGACGGTGATGGAAATCAGTAATATGAAAGTGATACTGATAATGGCACTCATATGGAACGTGCCGGCAAGACACGGGGACGTACCTAGTGCGTACCCTAAGGCTAAGGTAGAGAATGACTGTGAGATTCACCTGAAGATACCACAAGGGATGGAGTTATCAGTGGAAACGTTAAAAGAGTTTGGTGTTACGTCTTCGAAGGAGCTAGTTCTCAAACTTGAACGAAATCTATACGGTTTAAAACAAGCAGGACGTTTGTGGTATGAATTGCTGCGTCGAACACTTCTCGAAATGGGATTCATTCAATGCCTGACGGACACGTGCGTTTTTGTACGAAAAAACAATTTTGGAACGGTTCTCGTCGGCGTGTATGTGGATGACCTGTTGGTGACAGGATCTAACGCATCACTAGTGGATGATTTTTTTGAAAGCATGAAAATTTTAGAGCTTAAGGACCTGGGAAATGTTTCGAAATTTTTGGGAATGAGAGTGGAAAGAAGTTCCGAACACGAGTACCTGTTGGATCAAGAGTTAACGATTGGAGATATGCTAAAGAAACATGGTTTGAGCGAGGCAAATGCAGTGAAGACGCCAATTTCGGAGATTGAAATGCATAATGAACTAAACGAAATGCTTCCGATGAAACCTCAAGAAAATTTACCTACGATAAAAGACTTCCAGTCTTTAGTAGGAAGCCTGTTGTGGATATCTCGAGTATCAAGACCAGATATATCTTTTGCTGTGCACCGTGCTACACGGCATACGCACGCGCCTACCCTTGCGGACTACAAGGTGGCGAAGCGCATTGCAAGATATTTGAAGGGCACACAGGGGCTAAAACTCTGAGTTTGAAGTCGGAAGACAGTACGAAATTGACGAAATTGCCATTGGAAATTGTGAGCTATAGCGATGCGGATTTTGCCGCTGATCGTGAAGACCGCAAGAGCATCAGTGCCAATGTTATTTTCGTAAACGGTGTAATAGCTGGGTGGAGCTGTAAGAAGCAAGGCATAGTAGCCTTGCCAACTGCAGAGGCCGAGTTCGTAGCTGCTGCGGTGGGAGGAAGAGAAGCGCTTGGATTACGAGAGCTTTTCGAGGAAATTGGGGTGGAATCAAAAGCACCAATTATCCTAAAATTTGATAATCAAGCTGCTATAAAGCAGATGCAGAGTGAAGCGAGCGCTGCCAGCGCAAAACATGTTGATGTGAAATTGAAGTTTTTGAAAGATTTTACGAAAAAAGGAGTGGTTAAGCCGGAACACGTTGCGAGTGAAGACATGATCGCTGACTTGCTGACCAAGACACTACATGCGCCAAGGGTTACGGAATTGAGAAACAAGATTGGTTTGAGATAAGTTGCCTACAACTTTATGATGGTTTTGCGACTACGAATATGCATGCGAATTGGAAATCTGAATTAATTCACGTTGATGTGGAACCCCGGTAATCTCGGAAGGAGTGTTGAATTTGGATGTACTTTGCGATGAAAAGACACAGTCAAAATTCATTGGGCGAAGTTACAGTGGTTTCCTTTATATACAGATTTCAAGTTAAAAAAATTATATTAGGATTTTTTAACATTACATAATACACTTTTCAATTTACCTCCTTCGACCTTAGCACTCCTCGGTATACTGGTACTAATAGACCAGTATACCTCGCATACGCATACGCCCCCAGTATACACTTATCGGTTACTGGCGGTATAAGCAGCAGTGAGCTTTTCCCACAGATGGAGATATACCGACGCCGTCGGGCGAGTGTCAGATCCGACAGGTACATTCTATCCGTGGACAAGAAAATATGTCAACCTGTTAAAGTCCCTTCTTTCTGTATACGAAATGCCTTAGATACATTTCGCAATATGATGAGTCTAACAGAGCAACTCATAGAGGCGATAAGGCTGACCAACAGCGCTAATGGTAGCAGTAAGTCCGAGTCCCGAGTCGAAAATGCATTTTTCTTTCCATACTAGAACAGAATTACTGATATTGTAAAGTACGCGGGAAATGCGGCAGAGCCCGAAACTCTTCTACTTGGCAACTTTTGGATGTATGACATGTATTCCTCAAGCGGTTGCAGCATTTGTCAGGTGCGAGGCTTTGTGTGATTCTTTGCTAGCGACCCGCAGCAGGATCATCGTCTTCACGATTTTCTCTACATTACAAACTCATCCAGCTTATTACATGCATTCTTGAATTACCGGTGCCAGAGCCCATTGTCGCTGATGGACTTTGTCGTCCGCTTCTATATGGACGAAGCCTGTTTCGAATGATATGCAGCTTCCGTACCTTGGTCGTTTTCATTCCATCCTGAGCAGTCAAACCGCCATTTGGATTCAGAGCACGCGCTTGCAGGATTGTCTTCGCTGTGGGTTGTTAATGCTATCCTTCGCACTCCCACCGGCAATTGACGACCCACTTATGATAGAAGAAGAAGACAGATATGTGCTGATCCATACATTTAGCAAAACAAGTATTTCAATTCAAAGTTTACCTCGTCAAAAAAGTTTACAAGGTCATTTTTTGCGAAATAAGAGGACTGACCCCAGAATTTTTTTTTTCTGGGGTCAGTCCTCTTAAGAATTTTTTTTGGTGTTTATGGTGACCACTTATAAAATGACTCACTAAGGGGAAATTCGCTCGTCCATACCAAAATTCAGTGTGCTAATTGGTGCAGACCCTTGTGGGTTCAGGATACAGGATTTGTGCCGCGTAGGGGAGTTCTCATTGGGAGGTGTGACTAACCCTATTCGGTATCATAAGACAAAACGATGAACGTCTTTCGTATCGACACTACACAAGTGCATCGTAAAAATAAAACACATTCATAGATGTAAAGAACCATCATTTTTGATTTCCAACGTTGTGCATTTGTTTCGTACCTTCACCGATTTCTCTTTAAAGAGTTTTGTTATTGTGCTCGGTCATTCATCTCATTTGAGGTGGTGGTGGTGGAGGTGGGATACCCATTCCTGTTGGAGCGACGGGATACGCCATCATGTCCATCATGTATCCCCCTTGCGCAAATTGCGGAGGTGGAGGAGGAACTTGCATTCCCATCATTGGGCCACCTCCTGGAGCAGCCGTAAACGCAAACATCGTATGAGGTTTGAGTTTATTGGGATTTCGCTGTGCCAACAGTCGCTCGGCCTCGGATCCGTGTCGTTCATTTTGACTGTCCTTCTTAAACGCATATTGTACGACAACTTGACGGTTGCACAAATATTGTCCGTGCATACATTCAATGGCAAGGTCCGCCGCTTCAAACGAGTCAAAACTTACAAACCCAAACCCTCGCGAAACTTTTGTATCTGGGTCGCGCATGATTTTTGGCGTCTCTATAATGCCTCCAAATGCGGAAAATGTGTCGTAGATAAGCTTTTCGTCCACCTCGGGGTCTAAATTCCCTAAAAATAGATTCGCACCCACATCTAAACTCTTTTTCTCGTTCGATGCTTTTTTGACTCGAATCACTTTGCCATACAATTGGATCATGTTTAAAATCTTGACGGCATATTCCGCACACTCTTCCGTACGAAATTCCACAAAACCATAATTTTGATGATTCCCTGTCACCTTGTCACGCGGCATGTGTACGTTGCACACACTCCCCGCCTGGAGCATGAGTTCCCATAGAAGCTCTTCACTCACACGATCGTCCAAGTTGCTCACGTACACAGTCGCGTCCTGGTTGCGTTGCTCGATGGCGGCTGACATCGGTTTGTGACTGATTGGATATTGTCAATTTAGTATTTTGGACTACCGACTTAAAAATGTGTTGTACATCATACCGGTATCTCGAACGTTCTTATGTACCGGTATTAATAACTACATTCATTTAACACTCTTAAAACCCGCATGACTGAGCACTTGCGCCATACTCTGCAGTCGCTTGGTGGGATCAAACTCTAGCATTTTCGATAGCAAGTCCATTGTAGTAGCTGAGATCTGCGAGTCCATTCCCCAGGACTTGAGCACACCACAACAGCCCATAGCTCTAACCGTTTTGAAATCCTGACTTACTGGTGATGCAAGCTCTAGCAGTGGAGCTCCTGTGAGCAGCATAAAAAGAAGAATCCCAAGAGACCAGACGTCGGAGACCACGGGGTTGTAGCTCAATTGAGCTGCGACCTCAGGGGCCATATACTGTGCCTTACCCACGACGTCGCGCGCTCTCGTATTTGCTTTGGTGCTAAGTCCAAAGTCACCAAGTTTGTAAATCCCATCATGGGTCACGAAAACGTTCTCAAGGGACACATCACGGTGCGCGATGTTACAAGTGTCATGTAGAAATCCAAGACCTCTCGCTAGATGTAACACGATTAGTAAAGCGTGTTGTTCCTCCAGTTGATTTTCAGCGTGTGTTTGTATCAGATCAGTCAACAAATCTCCACGTGCACAGTGCTCCATGACGATAAATACTTGCAACTGCTGTACGAAGGTGTCGAACACTTTCACGACGTTTGGGTGGCTCCTTCCAATGCTTCGCAGTTGGCGAGCGGCTTGGAACTCCTTCCACGGACCCTTGAAGCGGCCACTAGCGCCGTCTTGTTGCAGTTCACCAGCACATTTGATAACCACCACTGTTGCATTGGACAAGCGTGGAGCAGTAGGAAGAGTGAAGTAGATATAGCCGAGATAGATCCGCGGCGCGAGTCGAGACTTGATCTCGATGTGGCGGTTCCTGCTGCTGCTGCGATCAACGCTCGAGCTCGGTGTTTTGCTGGCGTCTTCGAGCGAGTAGACCATCGTAGTCGTGTGAAAGTTATCGAGACGACCAACCTATTGAAGTCGTATTGCCACGTCGCATGTAGGCACAAGGTTGACGAACCAAATGTCGACACGTCGTCTGTGAGACCTTGAGTTTGGTTTGGAAATAACTCATGACGCTTGCAACGTGTTTTCTCATTACAAAAACAGTGCGAGCAATCGGCCTGCTTACATTACAAATTCGGCTAGGTACGCCCCGAATAAGGAGTTAGCAGCTAGCTATAGATCCGTTCAATTAATTCCGACCTGCAATTCGTTCTAAAGTTATAGTAAGCTCGCTTTACACAGATGCAGTGGAGACAAAACAGCAATGCCCATGCTTTCGCTTAATGTCTACTCAGCGTTAGCGTTTCCATGTCGACGTCAATTCAGAACACAGAGACGAAACGTAACATTCAAAACGTTGCGATTTCTTTAACTGACTAGTGCAAGTCGAAAAGTAGCACTCGCACTTCCCAAACCTCAAGTTTATCCAATCTTTTTTCAACGTTGATGTGACGTATGCCTTCGCGTCCCAGATTCAACGCAAGAAGCGCAGTAACGTGTCTTCATTCTGTGTACTGATCTTCTATGGGAACTCATGCTCCAGGCGGGGAGTGTGTGCAACGTACACATGCCGCGTGACAAGGTGACAAGGAATCATCAAAATTACGGTTCTGTGGAATTTCGTACGAAAGAATGCGCTGATGTCCCGTCAAAATTTTAAACATAATTCAATTGTACGGGAAAGTGATGACATCGAGGGTGCGAATCTATTTTTACGGAATTTAGACCCCGAGGTGGACGAAAAGCTTATCTACGACACATTTTCCACATTTGGAGGCATTATATAGGCACCTTAAAATCATGCGTGACCCAGATACAGTTTTGACCCGCGGACCTTGCTACTGAATGTATGCACAGACAATATTTGTGCAACGGTCAAGTGGTCAAGTGGTCGTACAATTTGCGTTTAAGAAGGTTAGTCGAAATGAACGACGGATCCGAAGCCGAGCGACTATTAGCGAAATCCCAATAACTTCAAACCTCATACTGTAGCCCAATGATGGGAACGCAAGTTCCACCTCTAGCACTGCAATTGCGCAAGGGGGGTACATGATGGACATAATGGAGTATCCGTCGCTCTAACAGGAATGAGCATCCCACCACCACCACCATGAGATGAATGACCGGCCAACAAAATAGCAAGAAAACGGTTTTTAAAGGAAAATCTACAAACATACGAGGATGATCTCATCATATCTTCTTTATTTCTTTGAATGTGTTTTATTTTGGTTCAAGACCAAAAGTGAGCGTTTTCGTATCGGTATTACCAGAGTATATCGTAAAAAGGTTGGATATTCCACTCCGCAATTTCCAAGCATTTTGCCTTCTTTAGAATATTCTTATTCAGATGCATTTTGACCTTTTACATACAAAAAAAGTACAAGGTCGTGTTTAGCCCAAGGTATATGTACTCGTTTTGTACGATCAAATGCCCCTAGATAGCAAATTCGTGGGTGATATACATCGATGCAGTAGACTGAATCAGAGATAAATCGGAAATTTATGGGAAACGCAATACCCGTACTTGTCGTTTAATGTCTCCTCACCGTTTCCATGTCGACGCCACTTCCCTCGGTCGAGCATAGAGACGAAACGCTACAAGCACAACGTTGCGATTTCGTATCATTTCCATGTCCTAGAACTGACGAGTGCGAGTCAAAAAGTAGCACTCGCACGTCCCAAACCTCAAGTTTATACTCATTCTACTTTCATTTTTCATTCTTTGATGAGTGTCGCTTATGTCCTGGCGACATCCCAAAAACCTTTTTGGTCCCCGAGTCGACGATCGGTTGATGATGCAGGAGATTCTCGAGCTCCTTGCGACTAATAGTCCTAATAGTAATCAAACGCCAACGAAGAGTGGCAGTGCTGACAACACTCCTTGCAAGGAGGAACCGTCGAATTATCATGAGGATAAATCAATGAGTAAAAGATTGAGCGACATTGTCACGTTGTCGAGTGCAAAGTCGGAAACGGGGGAAGAAGCACAGAAACGAGTGAGTGAAAAAGGGAAAAGAGAGTCAAAGGATGAGAGAATCGCTTCGTTTGGACACAAAAGAGGGCAACAAGAGGCCCAGCAGATGCACGACTCGATGTATGTATGACACCAAGCGACGGTTGTCAATATCTAACCTTTTCGTTTGAAGCGACAGTTGTCAATCTCTAACCTTTTCATTTCTCGGTCGTTTTGAAGTCCCAATTCGCCCATGCCGCTGGATGATTATACAGCGTTGCGAAGATCTTCATTGTCCTCGACTCCGTCGTACGTACATGTACCGATTCTCGTCGTACAAAAAAGAAAAATAACATGTTTGCTAACCTCCTCCGCTATTTATTCATCCCTAGCCGTGCGGGTGCCCACCCGTATTTCGAAGAAAATCCTCACATTGTATCCGATGCGTTTGCCAGACCTCCGTCGACAGCTTGTTCTCTTCCCGTCGCTGTTCCTGTAGAGACGAAAACATCGTCGAGTTCAAAAGATTCGTCGACCAAATCATCGTCCAATTCAACTGTTTTGCCAACAGGTCAACGCGTGCATGTGATGGATTCAGCTGAATTTGATGAATTGCGTCGTAAATTGCGCATGCAAACGGCATCGCGGCGCTATCGAAAGCGGAAAAAGGTGTGTATTTTACCATTTACTCGTTGTTTTAATGTTTGACTGTTCAAATCATGACTGGAAAAAAATGTACGACGAAAACTGTAGGAACAATATCGACAGCAAAAGATGCAAATCCAAGAACTGCAGGCAGAGTTGGCGCATTTACAAGAAGTGGAAGCGCAGTGGAAACAGTATACTCAACGATCCGAAGAATCGCTTGAAAAGGAGTTGGAAACGCACAAGAAAGACATTGTGAGGCTCGAGAAGAAGATTCAAGAAGCTCAAGAAGAAGAAGTCGAGTGGGTGAAAATGATGAGTACGCAAAGTCTCAAGCAGTAATTATTTCTTAAGTATCAAGTGAATTTCCTGAGTAACGCGGAGTAATATGAAATCAACTTGAGTATCCAGACGGTTACTCACTTTTCAACCGTCGTTAGTCAAATTCTGGAGTGTCTACTCACTCAGTCATGCCAACGTCTGGCACCTTAGAACTCGCTCCTTTAGCGATTGAATTCCCCGCGTTTGAGCACAATACTCCCTATGTGGCAACGTTTCATGTCCGCAATACAAGTGCTCGTGTCGTCCGCTTTCGGCTGCAGCCTCCTGCTCTTGTCTCGTTTTTCAAAGTCTTTCGACGGGGACAAGATCTTGCACGCCATGAGAATGCAAGTGTTACGTTATCTCCCGGTCTTTCTCTCGATTACGACGTGATTTTCAAAGAAACGGGGCCTCTAGACCACGAATCCGTGAGTACAAGGTCGAAAAGTTTTCATGATGTCGTGCACATCCGTCAAGACGATAGCACGAGCTTGGAACTTCCACTCATTGCTCGACGAGCTGGTCCAGTGGTACACGTCACTCCAGTCGTCTGTGCCTTTGGTTTCGTCGCGTTAACGCAACGAAGCGCTCAATTCCTCAACGTCAAGAATTCCGGAACAAAAGCAGGCACTTTTTCCATTGACGTGATGCATTCGCGGGATGAAACGCGTGTTTCCATGACGATTTTTCCTGAACGAGGGGAGTTGAGACCCGGGGAAGGAGTGAAAGTTAAAGTTGAAGCATTGGGCGTCGAAATGGGCCCGTTTCGAGCGCTCCTTCGTGTTTCTATGAGGGAAAGTTACGACTCTGGAGCGTCTTGCGAGACGTTGGTGGACATTTCCGGCCTGGTGGTGGAACAGACAGTTGACTTGGTGTCGAGTATAGGACGAGAACGAGTGGAATCGTTGAGTTTCGGGTCGATTTTTGCAGGAGAGAGGCGGACAATCGAGACGGTTTTGCGTAATAATGGGCCTTACTCACTTTCTTTTACGACGTTGATTCGCCTGAGTAACGAAGAAATGAGTGAAAACAGTGAGTATGAGAGGGAAACAAGTCGAGAAATGAATAAAAGACGGCAAGAAGTGCAGCTCATTCCATCGAATGGCACAGTCGCTCCCTTCAGTGAGATGCTCGTGACGTTTTTGTACCATCCACCAGCGAAAACAGTCGAAGAAATGACCCAACTCGCTCGAACCCAAGCAAAAACGGACCAAACACTCGATTGTTCTTCACTTCACGCTTTCATTTCGATCACATGTGAGACGTTTGAGCTTCAAACGTTGCGAATCGAGCTCTCGGGCCAAGCTTTTGCTCCTCTAGTGGACATTTCGCCGACTTTGCCGCTCGATTTTGGGCTCACATGCTCTTATGCTCGTATTGACATGTTACTCTCGCTCAGGAACGTCTCGCGTCTTCCCATCCACTTTCAAGTCACCAATACCGTCGCACATTTCTCAATTACTCCACGAAAAGGTCACTTAAATGTCTCCCAGTCTCTCAGTCTCATCGTGACCTTCACGCCGAAACAACTGGGCACGTTTAAGAGCATTTTTAGACTCGAGATCCAGAATGGACTCAGTGTAATTCCTCTGCCAGTGCGTGGTCGAGCTGTCGTTGGGTCTCCAGAGCCTCGAGCACTCGCGTTACTCAGTGATTACAACTTTCGACTTCCTGACGAAGCAAAAGACTCGAAAGCTCAAGTGACGCGACAATTTCAACGGTTGAATGTGTATGAACTCGCGGCTTTGAATGGTACCGCTTTTGTGGATGAATTTGAGTCTCAAGGCAGAGAAAATGCGACGCAATTGACGTATTGCGTCAAGGAATTAGCGCGTCGAGCAGCGCATCGAGCTGCATATCATGAATATCTAGCACAGTGTCGAGCACAGCGTGAAAGGGGCCACGGGAAAGCTCAAAAGTTAAAGAAAAAGATCGCTCAAGCGCGTGAGGTGACTCCAAACGTAGATCTTGATCTTGGAATGGAGAGATTACACCCGAAAGATTTGAGGCTAGTTGGAAGCAAGAATGAGTCGGTATCGTTGAGTAAAGATGCAAGAGGAGAGTCAAGACAGGCGCGTTTCAATGAGTTGAAGCGTGTGACCAAGAAATTCAAAGCGACGCCGTCTACTGCAGTAGAAATCGCTGAGTGTAGTCGGATTTTAACTTTTGAGGAGCTGGAAGAGATCGTTTCGGGGCCTCAAGTGCTCAATTTCGGGCGATTGAGTGTCAATGGCACTGCCACACGCAGTCTCACGATCCAGAATCCGCTTTCACAGCATCTTCTCGTGACACTTCACTTTGAAAAACGTGATTCGAGTCGAAAAGAGGGCGAACTTGCGCCAAGTTTCGACGTCTTAAGACGCCAAACGCTTGTTACGTCGCAAGTTGTGCCGCCCAAAGCGAAAGCAGGTTTCGATCTCGTCTTTTGCTCGTCATGTGAGCAAGTTTTCCATCACTCGATTGCTTACTCACTCAATAATGTCCATTTTCGTTCTGTCACCATTATTGCCGAAGTGACGCCCATTATTGTCGAAATTGCACCTCCGGAGCTACAATTTGACGCTCAAGTGCTGCATGATCTCAGCCAAAAGCTGTGCCAACCTGTGGTTTTGACTAACACATGCGACTCGGAAGCTTCATTCTGTTGGAAACATTTGCCATTGTCAGTGACCCCCGAGGATTCGACATGTGTGACGGCATTAGACCCCCCTCCAACGATCAAAATGGCGCCAATATTTGAGATTTTACCTGCCAGTGGCGTGCTTAAATCGCTAGAAACGCTAGAGTGCAAGGTTTTGTACACCCCTCCACCGCTTACAAAGAGTTTGAAGACTTTATGTGGGCTTTCTAACGACTGCAAAGCTTTTCAACTTGCTCAACTGATGGACTTGGAGGTCTCTGGAGGGATCAAAGGAAAAGGTTTACGTTGTCAAGCTCTTGTACGTAAAGTCAAAGTGCTTATGCGTGAAAAGAAAGTGGACTTTGGCACGATTTCAGTGGGCATGGAGTGGGAAAAGCGAGTAACCTGGACAAACGTGAGTACGGAGACAAGTGCCGTGTTTGCGACCACGATCGAGCCACATTCAGTGAGTAAAATGTTCAAATTGCACGTCACGCCGTCGCAAGGTGTCGTGCGTCCTCTGGAATCGATCGACCTTGTTGTGAAGGGTTTCTCTCACCGTGCACTCACGTTTGATGGCAAAACCAATCAAGTGGATGTCCATGTAGCGATCCGAGGGGGCAAAAGATTTCATTTGCCGGTGCATGTGACTGTAATTGTACCACATGTGGTATTATCTCCCCTCGAAGCCATTACGTTCCAGCAAGTGGTCGTTGGAGCGTCGGCATCTCGAACCATCTCGTTCGACAATCGTAGCGCTATCACGGCGTCTTTGATACTGGATTTCAGTTTCTCAAACGAGTTTACACTCGCTCCTTTTAACGACGTTGCCAACCTGTTCACTCCATTAAACTCGGATGAATCAACGTTGACGCAACGATGGAGAATCGATTTACCTCCTAGCACTATTGTCTCGTGTCCTCTCGTTTTTACGCCATTGGAAGAAGGAACGTCCGAGTTTCTCGTTCCTTTTCACTTTGCCGGTGTTTCGTCGGCTTGTATGCCTTTGACTCGCCGAATTGTAGCCCATGCTATAGCTCCCATCCTTGGGTTTTCCACTTCGACCATTCAGTTTCCTCACTGTGTTGTCTCCCGTGAGCGTCACGTTCTTCCCTCTACTCAGCATTTAGTACTCAGCAATGACCACGTCGAAGCCATTTGCTGGCAACTTGATCCGCAACGTTTACGTCAAGGCCATTTCTTGACTTTAGTCTTTCATATTGCGCCAGATCATGGCGAATTAGCACCGGGAGAGCACGTGACACTTTATATAAACTTTTTACCACGCGAGACGATTGAATACGTGGAAAACGAGCTCCCACTGCTTGTAAATGAAAAGGAATATGTCAATTTGAGTCTACAAGGCGAAGGAATTGAGCCCCACTTGTCCTTTTCAACCAACCGCGTGCTTCTTCCAACTGTTCCTTTGGGAATCACCGCAAGGGCTCAATTTCAAGTCTATGCTACAGGGTACGACAAGCTCGAGCTTAGTTATCGCTTCTTACTCAATCATTCGCAAGTTCCGTTATCTATCCATTTTCCTCGGGGGAAAACACTGAGTAAAGCGTGTCTTAGTGTTCCTGTGGAAATTTCCTTTACAAGTTCTTTTAGTCTCGCGTTTACGACCAAAGTGGAATTTTCTGATGAACAAGGCAAAGTCTTTGCTTTAACGCTAGCTGGTTGTACGGACAATTGTTTGTTGACCAACTCTTGGTTTCTTGAAACGTGTGGCCTTGCGACGGAAGCCAACTCAACGCCAAAGTATACGTTTTATACTCATAAATCAGGACATTTTCCAGTGTATTTGCTTTCAACTAAGCAAGCTCAGAAAGAGCTCGAAAAGCACCAAAATCTGACATTAGACGACGTTCCAGTGAATGGTTTTGTGACTCTTGAAGGCGACAACAAGTCGACGTCCAGTGGACAGGTTGAATCACTGAGTGAACCACCCTTTTCTCAAGGCGAAATTCACTTTGTACTTCATTATCTAAATGCAACTTTCCTCGATACTCCCGTCGTCCACTTCCCGGAAGATTTTGCGAACAGTTTTGGTCGTCCATTGTATCACTTACTCGATAAAGTTTACATTACGAAACCAGGCGAAAAACGGTTTCCAAATTTTGGACGCACGGCTCGAGGGAACAGGCGCAAGAATGCGGAAGCCTTGAATCGGATGCAGCCACCGAATTCCAACATGGACGATGGATCGTACAAATCCGTGACGAAAACTCAATTGAATGAGTATGTGACTCGCTTTTGCAAACTTTTCCAATTCCTTCGAGCCCACGGTGCAATGCTCCATGATGTTTATCCCGAGCAATTATTGCCTCAAGATTTGTACGTACGCGTACTGGAGAGCTCTGAAGGTGATGTCGCTCTTTACTCTTCCTTGTCGTATGCTACACTTCAGTCCAGTCAAAAACGACGTCTTTTACTCACCGAGTGGCAATCTGTGAGTTCCACAGCCTGGATCAAAGTGATTTACCAAGTGCTCAAATGTTTTCTCCTCTCCCGAATCACGTACAAAGCGTATCAGCTCCAGGT
>MIQA02007643.1:0-27370 GCA_001887855.2 Sclerospora graminicola | reverse complement strand
TCATAATTGAATCTAAACTAATCATACAAACATGTAATATAAAGCTGATCTAATAATACTATTATTATTAGATCCCTTCTTAGATTCGATATTTGTATCAGAATCTGTTTCTCAGGGTGGATTATAATAACTTATAATCCAAATATCGCATTTCAGACAGCAAGTCTGAAATTGAACTGTGATATTTCAACTTAAATATCACTTATGTAATGGTACACCATTACATCATCCCCCTACTCAAGGTGGTTGGCCAATAATATCATGTAATATTGGCCATTTGAATGGGGGAACTTCTTGGTCGTAACGATATTTTGGTTACAACCATTAACGACCAGAAGAATCTAATGGTCGAGACACGCGGCGGCGCTCTTGAGCTGCTGAAACAGCTTACGCAGCCTCCACCTCTGCATCACGTGCAGAGATGCCAACACTGACTGCCGACGCTACTAATGTAGCGTCGGAGAAGAAGCCGAGAGACCCATTGTCTCTCGTAGTAAACGCTGCGGAAGCAGTGACTAAGAGAGGACGAGAAGATGTTGCTAGCGCGACAACTAGTGCGCTTTCACCTGCCGATTGGCGGGTGGCGAAGAAGTTGTTGTCCGTCTTCGGAGAGTCATCGTACTCCGAAGAAGAAGGTGAGGACGTTACTGTCCTCCGCAAGGGGTGTAGCAAGCGTAAGTTCGCTAGAATTCCTTCGCCGAGAAGTGATGGCGAGGTGGATTCTGACGCTGTCGATTACGACATCGACAATTCCGTCATACGGTTGCAGAAGGAGCGTAGAGCTCCTCCTGGGTCTAGTCACTCGCCTGGTCGCGACGACTTTGAGATGGCAGGTGGTGCTCCATCTGCCAAGAAACAACGTGCAGAAGTGGCTTGCGCTAATTCTGATTTGTATTGTCATACGGAACCACATGTTCCGTACAAAATGGGGTTTTGGACCCCAGCATGGACGTTAATACCCGAAAGTGGCGGGCACACCAAGTGCTGTCAATACCCGTTGTTTGACATCAACGCGCTTGATGATTGCGAAGATATTCGCAATCGTCACTTTGATAGAAGTACCGACGATAGACGTCGGTACTTTATCGACCTTTTCGTTTAGGCTCGTTATTATACGAACCGGAAAGAGTCGCGTAAGAACAGGGACGATAAAGACGCCCTGACACAAAGTTGGAACGCCTTTGTTGAGAACTACAACAAAGGTCCCGACGATTACGTGAACAAAGTTCGCGTAAGCCGCGAGCGCTTCTTAAAGCACTCACGTTCAGGAAAAATGGAGTTTATCCATTTTACCTGCATTAAAGAAGGAATTTCTTTCGGAGTTCCTTCTCACTTAGCTTGCCCTTGTTGTCCCAAGGGAGCTCCTCGTCTTAGCGAAAAGGAGCTGCGAGGGTACCAAGGTTACTCGGTACCCGCTACTATTAAGGTCCTAATTGATGCCCTTAATGTATCAGCACCTAGTGCTGATACCATGCACCCATCAACACCTAGTGTTGATGCTTCTTATGAGTTTGAGGAGAAGTATCCTTCTCAAACTCCTTCAGGAGGTCAGGGGTATTCGCCCTCAGCACCTTAATCGGTTCCCAAGAGTCAAACTCTTGGGAATACCCCAACCAGCGTACCAAGTATTCGGTACGCTGCCCCTTCTTATAGGGAACCGAGCGCTTCGAAATCAAGCGCTCGAGAATATAGCGCTTATTCCCCTGATTATCAATCATGGGTGGCGGGGGTTGGTAATTCCCTCGCCGTCGTTGTTGCGGAGCATGGTTCACAGCTCCGCAAGCTCGAGAGGCACTGCTCCGAGCTGAGCGCCGATATGGGTCACTCAGTGAGGACATATCGCTCTCTTTGCGATGAGATTCGCGACATTCTGAGTGCTCGCGTGGCCCATCAGCAGAAGAATGATCTTCTGCTGGTCGATCTTGATCGACAAAAGGCGGAGATCGAAAATGTCCGAAACTTCCCACAATCGGTTGGAAACCGATTACAAGTCTCTTTTGGGAGACTTGAAGAAGCACGGCATTCGCCGTGGGGATGCGTCTCGTCCGAAGACGTAGACGATCGATAGGGCTTGAGCCTCCCAACGTAAAACGTTGGGTGAAGGCGCATGGCCGCGGGAATGTCTAATGTATAGGCATTCCCCTTAACATTTTTGACCTTGAAAGGACCACTGAACTTAGGGAGCATCTTCCGGGTAGGGAAGTCGCTGATTGCATGTGTAGGCAAATTAGTTGTAGATAACATAACTAATTCACCTTTTTGAATAAATTTTGTGTTTTTCCTTCCATTTTTATCTGCATTTTGCTTCTGCTTGTCAAAAGCGGAAGCAAGTGCATCTTTTACATAGCGTATTACAGCTTGGCGCTGTAATACGAATTCATCTACTGCTTTATTGGCAGTAGATGGGTTGTTTTCATTGTCTGCAGCCATTGCTGCAGACACATATTCCGCATAAGCAGCTTCAGTTTCTGAAGCTGCTTGAGTTTCTTCTGTGGTAACAGTAGAAGACTCATCAGTTTCTTCGCAAGTTGCAACTGCAACTTGTGCATCGACTCGCTCAAAATTTGAGCGGGTCCCTCCCCCACTTAGATTTGGCGTACCGCCAAGTAAAGCCGGGGTTCGTGGATGCCGTAAGGCATTCACGTAGAACGGTGTATGCTTTGTAGAAGCATGCACCGAGTTGTTTATTGCAAACTCGGTGAGTGGCAAATAGTCACTCCACTGCTCGAAGGCATGCGCGTATGAACGCAGCATGTCTCCGAGAACGCGGTTAACGCGTTCAGTTTGCGCATCCGTTTTCGGATGGCCCGCAGTTGACATCTTCAACTGCGTGTCTAATAACGAGAACGTTTCTTGCCAGAAACGTCCTGTGAATCTCGGATCTCGATCCGAGATTAAGGTTTTCGGCATTTCGTGTAAATGGAATACCGTGTCAACGAATATCCGCGCCGTTTGCGCAGCGGTTACATTCGCTGACACTACAGCAAGATAGACCATCTTGCTGAAGCGGTCTGCAAAGACCACTATGCCAGGCTTCCGACTATGATCGGGTGGAAGACCGAATATAAAGTCCATGGAAATGGACTTCCAACACTCTGTCGGAACCGGCAGAGATTGAAGGGGAGCCTGCGCACGCTGCGCAGGCTTGATGCGCTGGCAAATATCGCAAGCGCGTACATAGTTGCGTACCCATTTATATTGGTTACGCCAGTAGAAATCGCGTGCGAAAGAAGCATACGTCTTCTCTCGACCTTAATGCCCCGAAATCGGTGCATCATGGTACTCAAACAATATTTGATGCTTGAGATCATCGTCGGTTGGAGCGATGATGCGACTAACATCATCTTGGTCTGTGCTATAAAGCAACAGACCATCGTGCAATCGATAACGATGCACGCAAGCGCGAAGAAACTCTGGAAGTTCCTCGCGCTTCCGATCAGATTGGTTACTAAGGTAATCAATGAGCAGACGAGTTTCCTCGTCTGTTTAATACGCTTGACGTACCTGTCGTACGAGTGACGACGACAGTGCAGTTCAACGTATTGCGTTCTCACTGATTGCCTCCGATACATATGGTTTCGTCTCGTAATCGGGGCGTCGTGATAGCGCATCCGCTATCACGTTCAACTTTCCCGGTTTATACTCAACCGTGAAGATGTATTCAGCAAAGAATGACAGCCATCATACCATTCTTTTGGAGATGTGTGGTGAATTCACGGCCGTGCGTAACGACGCATGGTCCGTGGAAACCACAAACGGTCTATCTCCTAAGAGATAGATCTGAAACTTTGCCAGTGCATACTTCATGGCAAGGAATTACTTGTCTTGCACTGGATAGTTGCGCTCGGCTGGGCGCAACTGACGCGATTGATAGAATATAACGCGATCACGATGATCGTGATCGCGCTGCATCAAGCGCAACCGATGGCGAAATCGCTCGCGTCGCAAAAAACGTGAAACGGTCGTTCGTTATTGGCTATCGCCAAGACAAGCGCTTCAGTCAAGCTACGCTTGTCTGCATCAAATGCATCTTGGCACTGGGTATCCCAGTGCCATTCGACATCTTTCTTAAGTAATTGAGAAAGAGGTCAAATAAGACCGGCATATTTGCACGAATATTTGTGCAAGTATGTCGCAAACCTAAGGAGCTTTCGAAGTTCCTTGACATTGTTTGGCGTAGGCCATTCAACGATCACCCTGATCTTTTCCGGATCAGGGCGCACCCCGTTCTTGCCGACAAAGCAGCCAAGAAGCAGGTAACTCAGGTGCCCCAAAGGTGCACTTCTTTAAATTTGCGTAGAGCTTATGCATACGCATAAGCTCTAACACCTGACGTAGATGTTCTTTGTGAACATCTTCATCAGTTCTACCATGTTCAGCCTTGGGAGGCTACCCGTGCGTCAGATAGGTGCATTGACCAGCAAATTTTGTGCTACAATCGGGCATAAAGATGCGTCCGATTTTGTGGCAGTGATTCAGGATGACGGTAGATTGGGGTGAAGGATGTGAGTAAATATGGAGTGAAGATCAGTGAACTACATTAAAAAAATACTAGAACGAATAGGGGCGTTTTTCTAAAGCTAACCTACAACAGCTTTATCCTGCCGAACATGCAAAGTAGACCCACATACTAAGCTTGACAGATAACCAGCAATCCCACTAGCACATTGACCCAATTGGCTTTCACCTTGTGTGCGTTTTTTTTGGTAAAAATAGTCCAAACGTTCTTGTCAAAATAGGCATTCTAAAATATTTGGATTAGACATTCTGTACTTTTTCTTGACACACTGCCTACTTTTAAGAGGCCTGGCAGTGTATGTAATGATAACCTCTTAAAACGATAAATAATGGAATATAAGTATTAATGAGTCGACGGTGCCAATCATTGAGGCGGGGTACAAATGATTGCGGCTTTGGAGCAAACGACTGAAAAAATGTGCACAACCAAGCATATACCACCGCCCGCAACGCGGTCGGCGACCGATAGTCCTTACATAGAGGCAAATCGTTGGCTGGTGTGCAGCACCCACTATACTGGTGCAAAATAAAGACAATTTTGCAATCTGTAGTTCTATTCAGAATCGTGTTCTTGTCGTACAACACATTTTACCGGTCGTTCTTCCCAATTGCTTAATTCAAAACGCCCACCCAAAGATGGGACATGTAAAAAGGTCTATACCCATGAGTATAGTTCTAGAAGAGGCTGTTTCAAACCGATCTGATTTTTTTCAATATGATCAATGTCGCGTATTCGCGATTAGGCACACATAGATACACTACTACTGTATTTTTTATGTAACCACCAGTGGGGCGGTGCCAACGAGTTCAAATACGCCATGTCTTCGCCCGCATCGCCCGCAAAGTCTTTTACATATACATAATGCCACACCAAAGTGTGGGATCCAGCGGGTAACTTCACGACCACTTCTTTCTATCCATCTGACTCAAATGATGACGTACTTGGCCCCAAGAAGTAACCTCGACCATAGTGAACATCATAGCGTATACCATGTACAGGGGCTTCACAATCACCCAAAAAGATAACCAAACTATATTCCTCCCTACCTTTTACTCATACTTGTTTCCCTCAACTTACGTTTTGCAAGCACTTTGCCAGTACTGTACCGTTGCCATGAAGACCGCCCAAGCTGCCGCTGCCGGACACGTCGTTGTGCACATTATACCTCGCTGTGGCTATTGACAGCGCCAGAAAAGTACACAAAGTCTCGTCTCACATAGACGAGACAATACCACAGGAAAGCACACAATCATAACTTTGCCTGAGGTTAACATGCCGTGTGCGGAGCACGCGGATGTAAGCCCAGGACCTAACATTGCCCATAATGCAAGCGGAGGGTTTGTTTGCAAGCCGTAGCGCTCGAAAAGTTTTGGGTTTAGGGCTAGGTGACTGATAATGGACTTTCCTGACGCTGTACCTTACGTACTGAAATTCTGCTATGGTGTATTACACCTAACCTTAACAGGGTCATTTTGAAAAATGTAATGATTGTTTGAATCGAAACTTTTGGTCTGTATACAACCCATTTTGGGTACCGGTTGTTTTGAATGAAGCGATTGGGAAGAACGACTGGTAAAAGGTGTAGTACACATTTGTGCCACTCACCGAGGCAAACTGACAGGGCTTGTATGATATTCATTAATAGATTTCTGTATCAACTCTATCAAATGCTCTAAAGATGCGACCCACTCATTTTTAATCAAATCTCAACGGACGAGGTATGTATGAGCTGGTACAGTGAATGAATTTGTGGAATGGGACAAATCGATGATAAACGCTGTTCTCACTTACTTTCGGGTAAAAGTGTAAATACCGTCTCACTGTAGCTTGTGGTAGAAACATCGACTATTACGAATGGACATAGACTAATGATACAATGAAAGAAGCAGGAAAAAAGGTGTTACTGACCAATCAAATCTAGAAAGCTTTAATTCTTCTGGACGGAATCTTTGTCCAGGGCTTCTTCAATTCGAATTTCAGGAAAAAATCAATCCGTGTCATCCACCTTGGGGCTAGCGGTACTTTTGTCACGCATTTACGATTGGGCTGCCATTAGTTTTCTATACTAGCTCCAGCAGCTTCTTTCAACCATTGTTTAAAAGCAGGTGGAATCTGTTCGTTTCCTAAAAGTTTAGATAACTCCTTGATCAGTCGTGGGGCACTTTCTCGGCCAGAATGGTAATGAAGGTATGAAGGTGGAAATGCAATGAATGGCCTGTGTAGTCGGGATGCCTTCTGCTGAATTAACATCACATGCCAGCCACACAGGGAACAATGGATGCATGATTAATTTTTTTCGTCATCAACAAGTCCTAACTTCGCGAACATTCTCTCGGGGAGTCTTTCTATCGCCCGTCTAAGGCTGCGGTTTTGCTCGGCTTCTTTGAAAAACTCGGGAAAATTTCATTTTGGATGTTAGTCCCCAAATACGTGAAAAACGCCTTCGCCACCTCCGGTTCTTTCTCGATGAGATAACCCACTTACGAAAGCCACGTTTTACGAATTCGTCTTTGAAACAAATTTCTGTTATTTGCGAGCTTGTCTAGTAGCGCGGCATTATCTTGAAAGAGCATATCCTTGCTTAGGCCAATATGCTTGCAGTGAAGACTCCAACTTTCCCTCACATCAACATCCTCTTTCGCAGTACGAATCCCTAATACTACAATACCTTCACCGAATTTGTCGACAAGCTCTTTGAATGGTGCTAATTTTATTTCGGGACGTCTTCTTAAGTAACATTCCAATCACTGCATTAAAATTGAACCAATCAGGGGCATCTGAAAATGAGCACCAAGGTGAAGAAAAGCAAGCGCTTCACCCAATGGATGAGGTTTCGTCTTAACCAAATCCGTCATCAAATCACGCTCGAGTCCGATAGCAGCGTATTTGATTCTCCATCTTCATACGTCTTCACTTGGTCGATCTGTCTAATGAGAACAGCTAAACTGTGGTGATTGATGATGGCAGAGATAGTTGGCTCCTGTTTTTTAATATTTTCCGCGATCAATCGGTCAGTATACGTCACAAGGAAAAATTGTGCAGTTTGGGACTCATATTTTCCTATTCTCCCATTTCACTTTCAATGTATTTGCACAGTGTAAACTAAAAAAGAACTTCGGAATGTTGTCGAACAACAGCTACACAATGTATTAATATTAATCTCAATATAAAACCCAAATCATCTGAACCTAAACGTGGGACAAAGACGAAATACGACTTGACTTCCTTGGTTGAATGCGTCTCATTATACTTACAACCCAACAAAGTTGGTTCGACTTTGGAATTTCGTCTACGGTGGGACTCGACCCGCAATCTCTCGGTCCCGGGGGCAGGGCCTTAACCACTGGATCAACCGAGGTCGGTACTTGACTTCCTTGGTGATCGTGTGACGTGGAAAGTTGGTGACTGATTTGGAAAGTGACAGAGTAAAAAGAAAACGATGCGCATCGCGGTTGGGTACAGGCTGCGTCTGGTGGTACCTGATGTTTCTGTAGAGTGGACCCAACTGGCATGTCATATAATGTATGAAACGCAAGCCGCAGGGTAGACGACACGGATCGATTTTCTCCTGAAATTCGAATTGAAGAAGTTCTTGACGAAAAGTGCCGTCCAGAAGAATTAAAGCTTTCTAGATTTGATTGAGCAGTGACACCTTTTTTTGTTGCTTCTTTGATTGTATCATCAGTCTCTGTCAATTCGTAATAGTTGATGGTTCTACCACAAGCAACAGTAAGACGGTATTTACACTTTTATCCGAAAGTAAGTAAGAACAGCGTTTATTATCGATTTGTCCCATTCCACAGATTCATTCACCCTACCAGCTCATACATACTTCGTTCGTTGAGTGTTGATTAAAAATGAGTGGGTCGCATCTTCAGAGCATTTGATAGAGCTTATACAGAAATCGGTGAATGTATATCATACAAGCCTTGTCAGTTTGCCTCGGTGAGTGGCACAAATGTGTACTACACCTTTTACCAGTCGTCCTTCCCAATTTCTTGATTCAAAACAACCAGTACAAAAAATGGGCTGTATCTGTATACAGTTTCAATTCAAAACAACTATTTCCTTATCCACCCTGCCGTTGTTGGTCTCATTTGTTTTAAGAGTCCGACTTGTAAACGTGACCGGACAATACACTTCATCGTGATATTGGACCAGTGCAGCTGATATTGCCCACTTACTTGCATACAAAATCACCACGGAATTTTCTCTGGATCGAAACGTTTCAGGACCGGGGTTGAAATCATCTTCGCTTTAAGCATACAGAATGTAACCATTGATCGTTTCATATGATCATCCGAACCCGATGTGGTCTGGTCAACTGAGAGACCGGTTTCACAAGTTGCTTTCCGACCCAGTTTCATGGTTAACTTTAGTCGACAATGCCTCCGATCTATCATGTTTCCGTAACCTATGGTAATCCACCTCGTCTAATTCGTACAATATAGCAGTGTGGTGGAGCCGATTTCCAA
Source organism: Sclerospora graminicola (assembly GCA_001887855.2). NCBI lineage: Eukaryota > Oomycota > Peronosporomycetes > Peronosporales > Peronosporaceae > Sclerospora > Sclerospora graminicola. The sequence continues at coordinate 18,376 of MIQA02007643.1, read as the reverse complement.
ATTCATAACCGAAGTTTTGGGGGGGGGGGTCGGATTCCCACTAGCCCGGACGACCGACTATCGGAGGTACTCCGTTGATCCTGATCGGCATCAGGATCGGATGAATCATCACTATGGTGACTGATCCGATCCTCCCGGTCTTCTGACCGATCGTCATGTACGATAGAATCCATGTTTAATTTTATCTCACCTTGTGTAACCATTGGTGTTTGGTGGTTACACTTACTCGGGTGGACTCTAGATGAGGAAAAACGTTAGGATCAGGTCAGAGGATGTGATCTTCTCAAGACGGGAGTGTTCTCGGGTGGAAACCTTCACCGGAGGACAAATCCGGGGTGGTACTATGTACAAGTATCGCAAAGACCGGTTCGAGATTTTTCAACCGACCGAACCAACTCATAAACGAAAAAAAAACAAGAAACCACAAAAACACTACGATATAATCATGATCTCCCTTAGTAAAAACAAAACTTTATCTCCACAAAACCTTTTCAATTAAGTAAATGTGTTCCAAACATGTGGGCATGAGGAGGGAGGGTTGAGACCTTAAACAATCCCGTCGGGGGACTTCCGGTAATCCAAAATGCGTCAATGCGCGTCTTTACCGGGAATTAGTTGAGATACATGGGCCTAGTTAACCATGTGCTTGAAATGGCCGCGACACGTGGCGGAGTGACTCTTTGCTTAAGGGGTAATTTCAATCCTATTATTATATATGCAATATCTAATACCTAATGTACCATATACCAACTTATGTGACCCACCTCATACTTTAATCTTGATCGTCTTGTCACAAAGTTGTCTCTGTACCACCATAAACCAATCTTCAATGCTTCTTCAACCTGATCCGTACCACTTTAGAACGGTCTTCAGCCGATCCTGATCCGGTATGCTGCCAATCTTCAACCAACCCGATCTTCAAGTATCTGCTAGAAACCAGCTTCGGATCGGCTTCTTGTGATACGCTGCGTCCGATTACACCACTAGTCTTGACTGGGTTCCTTCTATTTCAGCACCTGGAAGCTGATTCGAGGCTATCCGGACAAGTTCAGAATCGGCTCGAAACCAGGTCGAACTAGCTCCGAATCACCTAGATTACCTCGAACCACCTCGGAGTCGACTAGAAATCGACATCTTTAACTTGCCCAAACCTGTCCTCAACCTCCAACATACGTTAAACTCGAGAGGTAGGTTCGGAATCGGGTTTCCTCTTGAAGTCGGACTTGATCCGATCCTATAATGCCGATTCGGAGCCGGTTTCTGATCTTCGCAACTCGCTTCGGCCGATATATCCCATGGCGTTCACCGTATTATACATAGGGGCTTCTTTATACGCTTGATCTTCATGTCCTAAGGCAGATCCAACTCATTTAGTCGGTTAGCCGAGATCTCAGCACCACGTCACTTAAACCACTTGGATCAGCGATAATCGGCTCCAATAATCATGTTCCGTCACACCCGCAACACCAAATTAACCATAAACATGCTCCATTACACGTATCTTAACCGGTACGGCTTTGAAATCAGCCTGATCCAGCATCCGGATATTCTTGTCCGTTCGTGATACCTGGCAGATCGTGATACTTCCTGGAGCAGGGTGACTAACGGCGACCTTTGTACTTGCGTTTTTCTGATTTAACTTCACCACATCCGCCCCTGAGTCTGATCACAGCCGCACAACGACCGCGGTCCGACTCACCTCATATCAGCATTTTCAAAGCGAAAACATGACCGGTTTTATCCCTTCTCCATCCGGTTAAGTTTATTTGAGCAGCAGATCATCCACTTGTTGCGTAAGCCGTTTTTTCCATAATACACATCTTTCCTCATTATCGGCCGCCAATCCCTCTTCCACAATCATCCTTCGTAGTCGTTTATTAGACATTCCGACCACGAATATCAAAGTACGGGGTAATATCATAGTAAAGAGGCCGACCATTAGAACCATTGGAGAAACTAAAAGGGAGATGATCTGGCCTGCTATCCTGGTCCACACGTCGGTATTCATCACTGGTTCACTCTGTATATATATATTCTGTATATATACAAATATAACAACCGCGAAAATATAAATCTATCAATTCCGACCCAGCTAATTTCAATCGAATCGATTTTGGTCATATCAGTTTCATTGGCTGATCGACAGAAATATACTGATCCGGGCTTCAGGTTCACAATCACATTTTCAATCCTCCCGTTAGGTTGTTCCATATATATGTAAATATAATTGTCATGAAAAATATGTATGTTCATCGCTCCCAAACCAGCTAGTTTCAACCAATTCGACTTAGTCAGATCGATTTTGTTGGCTGATCCGTAGAAATATGCCGATCCCGGCGATTGTGATCTCGTGGGTCCTTCCTCGTTACTGCGTCTGGTGGTACTCCTCCCACCGTAATTAGTCTGTTCCAGACTAATTTCGCACCTGAGTTTTAGCTGTGCTACCTTAAATAGTCTGTGCCAGACTATTAATGAACACAGACTAATCAAGGGATGTTCAGAAATAGTCTGTGCCAGACTAATTTAAAAGTTGGTAATTAGTCTGGGTTCAACTAAGTGGCACACTCACCCTGTACCAAAACGTGAGTACAGCGTACCGTAAAACCCGTTTTGACACACACGACTGATATTTTCTATTGGGTTAGGATTTAATAGAACTGCTTTTGGGACGAGTTTAAGTTTAAAAAATTGATCTTAGGTGTTGTTCTATTCTATAAGCAAGAAGAAAAAAAATTATTAGAAAAACGAATTATTGGATGCTCTTTATTTGCTTGACAATAGTTAGATAGCTGGCTGGTATCCAAACAATCCAGCTAACCGAGGGCCACCAACATGAATAAGCAGTCTGGGCTTTTCCATCTTGAAAATAAAATTTTGAAGTCGGATGAACTAGTCGTGTTCTACCTAAAGTTTAAACAATTGCGTCCGGGTGATCTACCAATTAGGATCTTTTTAAAAAAGATTGATGATAGGCTGGCAAGTAATAAAACCTTCTGTAATGCCGAGTCAGTTTTTGACCAGGCTAGTCACAGCTCTAAAGGCTGCCGAAATCTATATTGGTACGATTTTATTACCAGGATTTATAAAAACAAGTTTAAAAAGTGTTCAAAAATATAATGGTTAATTTTTCTTGACCTGTATCAACTTTCTTACGATATCTCTACTTCAGCAAGAGCGTCTTCAAAACCACGGGATCGACTTGCAGGAAGCCCCCGCCCTCTGTGAAGCTGCTCTGCTTTTGACATCATTCTTTACGGTACTTTATGATACAGGGGACCAACTGTGCCAGACTAATTAGGAAGTTTTGAGAACTCAATTTTTCTACACCGAATTAGTCTGTGCTAGACTAATTCCGAACACAGACTATTTTTGCACACATACCAAATACGGTGGGAGGAGTACCTGATGTTTCTGTAGAGTTGACACAACTGACATGTCATATGGTGTAAAGGGAAGGACATATGGAAATCTAAAAGTAACCTAACCAACTTCAACTTAGTACGTTTAATGCCATTGATATAGCCCTTACATAGGGAGTCTACTACTTGGTAAATTCGCTTTAACTCTAATTTATAGTTATGCTGTATGTTGTATTGCTATAAATAGAAGAAAGTCACTTAATACCTAATTGGAATAAAAATCACTCTTGGTTGGTTGGGATGTCCACTGCTTCCGTAACATATACAAAAATACAGTGGATAAAGGGGAGATGATATCCGCACAACCCCTATGGTTATCAGTACATCCCTCTACATTAAACGTCACAAAATAGAACGACTGTCACAAAATTTTACTCAGTTAAGGAATCTTTTCTTATACCGATAGTTTATTTTGCGAGAAAGAGTGTTCACCGACGTATGTCATTTCTACTGCAGTCTGATAAAAGCGCTTGAGCTGTCGCCATGGCTCGTTCAGATCTATCCAAGCAAAAATCTTGTTTTTAAAGAGAATAAGCCGATGTGAAAATGGGACGATTGACACCAGAGCTGCGCGCAGCATATGAAAAGAAGGTTACGGACTTGGAGGAGGCTCTAGGCACATTTCATCGATCTGTGGCGAGCTACATTCGCACCAAGGTCATGGCAGTTTTGTCTGGTAAAGTTGGGAGGGGATTTGTTGTGATTTTTTATTGACGATTTTGTATCTAGATGTGATCCAGTTTGTCATTTGTGTTGCTCGTGGCATTTGCGCTGACCATGTTATTCCAGCCATGGGCCAAACACTTTGAGAACCCCAAAGACCTCTCGTACGATGAATACGCAAAGCTAGAGGAAGAACCGACAGACACTTTGAAAGAAACAGCGACGAGTGACGAATTCTAACTAATTACAGGAGATGATTAATTGCACGAAATGTTTTGGACGCTCGTTAACGTTGGCTTCTTCAGTAGATAATTCATTGCACGAAATGCTTTGGACGTTCGTTATCGTTGACTTGACTTAATAATTACTTACTCACCTAGACGTCATTATTCACACGCTGAAAGAGCTTTAACCCAACCGAGCCTATCATTATACACCATGCGCTAGAAAGACGACAAAATTGTTTACTTTGTGACTTTACTCTTCTGAAATCTCCTCACCCTCGTTCTGCGTCGTCACGGGAATGCAAATGACACCCTGACTAAACAAAGCACGGACCTTGTGTCCCAGCGTGCACTTTGATGGCCACATGCATGTTTCCAATAGGTTGGGCATACGTGGCCTGCGTGATGTCCATTCCGCACAAAGTCGACACACTTGACATGCCCCACGTTCGTTTTACATAACAGTAGATCGGTGTTTTCCAAATAGACGCCGCAACTCATCGAGTCGGGCAGCTCCAGGAGCGCTGTGCAAAACATAAATTTATTGGTATACGTATGAACTGCTTAAGTCGGTAGCATTTTGTGACAGTAGTTCTATATTGTGACGTTAAGTTGTGCAGGGGTTGTGCGGATATCATCTTCCTGGATACAGCTGTGAGTAATCGCTCTCAGAAATTTCTTCGGAGATGCGAACTCCAACGGGTGGCCCAGATGACTGACTGTCGGAGGGGGTACTCCGTCCATCCAGGTCTTGATCCGAGCCAGAATCCAGCCGGCTGGATCGGTCACTCCCCATCACCTTGGCTGCGGTGACTGGTATGATCCATCTTGTGTAAAAGCTCACCTTGTGTACCTGTCAGCACTGGCGGTTATGCTCTCCTGGTGGACTCTAGGGCGAAAAATTACAAACTGGTTTAATAGGTGGACGAGGGTTGGAACTAGGATTGTTCCTGGACGGAAAATTTTCACCGGGGAGCGGACTGGCGTTATACTTGACTTTTGTATACCGCAAAGGCTGGACCAAGAGTAATCGATCGGCCAGCTTAGCCAAAGATAATAAAGGGGTTACTCCAATCTTATGTATAATTAGGGAATCCAAATAACACTCCACAATCTCTCACAGTAAGCTTAAACTTCACCACACTTTCCAATAGAACTAAACCCGTCTTCCAAACACGGGCGACTTGAGTGAGTATAAGTTTCACAGCAACTCCCAGACAGGAGACTTCCGGTGGGTTCCTTTTAACCTTCCCCGGGCAAACCAAAACCAACTAGGGGGACCTTGTTAGACGACTGATGTCTTAGAAAGCGAAACGTATGCTGATATTTATCCCTAGATCCAATATAAACCTTTGGTGTACCCTACCCAAAATAACCTGACCAGCTTGATCCGGATGGTTATGTACCTTACCCGAATTAGCGTGCCTCGACGTTTGTGTACTGTACACCAAACAGCGTGATCAGCTTGGATGGTCATCCACCTCGGCTTGTACGTACCTGGCCATCGGCTCCGATTTTTTTTTCATGGCCGCTCACTCATCTCTAGTGTTCCTTTCGGCTAGTACAGGGACATGACATTCCCTGGATCCCCTTATCTGTCATTTGACCAATCTGCCTCTTGTCCACCTATGGTCACCATCAACGGCCTTCCAGCCCCACTTGATCCAGCTGGTCATCTTCTGGTTGGCGTACTCAGAGCATCCGGATCACCTCGTCTAGCCTGTTCCCATGTTCACGCACTGGTCCGGCGCTTGCGGGTGTTCCCGAACACCTCTGGCAGCCGCCATCCGATGTATGTTGGTAGCCGACCCGGGCAGCTAGCTTGGACTAACATGTATACCAATCAATAGTGGTTTTTTATCCGTCATCAGTCCGTTGATTCCAGAACCACTTCACCAGCCTCCCCTGAGTCTTGTCGCAACCGCACAACGGTTGAGGCACAATCTCACCATGCATCAATCTTGCACCATTACGCTTACATGTCCGGCCACGACTAACGAGACATGGACCTGTTGCCGGACCGTTCCCCAAGACCAGCTAGACCACCTGTAGGCTGCCTAAGTGCGCGATCCTCGTGTCTCGGACGCCGTCCAGGGCAGCCGGAGATAGCTAACCTGAAAGGTCAGATCACTGCTTTGAATGCCCAGATAGCTACTCTGGAGAAGGCGAAAACCGAGCTGTCGTTAGCTGCGAAACTGGCCGACCAGCGAGCAGATGAGGCCAGTTCCGGGAGATGCTCGCTTCCCTAGGTTTCCAGGGCTACATTGATCAATTGGAGAACGAGGTAGCCCACCTTGTTCGGGAGAAAGACCGGTTCAAGTTACTGTCCGAATCCATTGACTCTCTGCGCATCCTACACCAGAAAGCAGTATCCACCTTGGATTTCCAACCTAAGTGCGGCCATGCTTGACCTGGTTTGCTTCCTCAGTTGCTCACTCTACATGTCCCTGCAGGAAACCGCATCTTGTACCTCCACACTCTCTTCCCATGCTTCCCGAGAAATAACTAAGTACTACGAGCGGTATGTCCACATCTCTCAGCGATGGGAGGTATCGCAAGTAAGCTTTAGCCAGCAAGAGGGATACAGAATCCATATTTCGCTGAAGCTAGAGAGGCGCAAGAAGCAATTGGAACAGTGGACCTCTGATCTGCCTGAACTCCAATTCCAGATCCAAGAATATCAGGAGGCGCATACCAAGGCCCAATTGAACGTGGATAGATCCAAGGAAGTAGGATTCGACCTCCTGATCAGGCCGGCGGATTCCTTGTATGTGGTACAGGCTGCCCGGGACTGGCTGGCAGAAGCGAATGCCAGGGTGGCGCATCTAATGCAGAGACCCGCGCCTATCCGATGCGCCATCCGGCATCTTTTCAACCTGGCCTGCCCCCGTGGTCGCGATTCCGAATTCAACGCCGACCCATTCTTGCCATTGTGTTCTGACTTTGGTGCCGACATCGAAGCATCCGAAGGGAAGACGCCCGCCTCAGTTAGCTTGAAGAATGCCGATACTGGGGTAACCACGCGGCTCAGGATCTGGAATGGTTCCCGAGACTCTAACCCCCTGCAATTACCACAGGCGTCTCCTCACCACCACCGAGGTCCCCACAATAAGCGGAGGCAAACGTAGGTCCAGCCGGATTCCGTCCCTCCCTTCTCAAGCGGCCACTAAACGGCCCAAGCCGTCTGCCTAGTTAGCGGAAGTTTCAAAGGTCCGGAGTGCTCTCCGGTTCTTCCTGGTATTTCTCCTCATGGACCCCGAGGCCTATCCACCGCGTTCCTGGACGATGAAGAGAAATCAGGCCTGCCCGGGGTAGACGTCAACGAGGCCACCACCGAGGACTTTGAAAAGTCACCTCGTCGAGACCTCTTCGGATTGGATGAGCTGCCTTCAAACATTGACAAGTTTGAGGAGTCATCCGACGAGTCCAAGGGGTCGGTTGAAGAGTCTCCGCCCCTTTGGTTTCCTCGTCGGGAAACCTTGAGCTCTTCTGACTTGAGTGCGGCTCGCCCTTGGTCCAGCTGAAAGGTCTGCGCGTCGCTGATTTCACTGGAAGCCATATCTCCTGATTGTCTCGTCCATCGTTTTGGATACGTCTTCCCGGGCACCTCGTGCTTCGGCATGGCGTTCTAACCTGGTCAATTCTAAGCGGATGAGACGGTTGTCTTTCGAACCGTAGACTGTATTGGCGACGGATACGCCCGATATGGGTCTACCCCGCCCGGATGGTTTGATGATTTTTGTCGTGCGTATGCAGAATTCTCACCCGCCATATTCGAGCTATTTCGGAGTCCACTCACTTCGTCCTCTACATCGCGGCTGGACCCAGCGCCTGGATCCCGGCCTGACCGAGTACCGTGCCCAACGTAAACAGCGCCGCAACCGGGCGGCTGAAGGCTGGACCAACCTGTGTACCCTCATCGCCGATGGAATAAAAGCTGGCCACTGTGACATGGTCTTATTCCTTTGTCCCATGGTGTTGCATTTGTCTAACCGTAAGGTGGAGAAGAGTGTGGAGCCAGCTGAGGACGGAACCTGGTACCCAGGACTAGGTGACCTCAGTCACGCTACCACCCTCCAGGCTTCGCTTGACGAGATCGACCGGCCGGATCCGTGGCGTAACCAATATCGACATGACCGCCATCCTGGCCTCGGCGTAGCTCGACTCCACAACAAGTTTCGTCGCACTGTCAAGTGAAGGCCTGCATCCCGACCCCGGTAGCCAGCATATTCCCGTTTGTTCTAGTTCGCTTCATTTCACCCATCCATTCATTGTTGTTCACTTTGCCAATTTGTTTATCATTCCATCACTCGTATTGAGGCGACATCCTCTCTACTTCCCACTTCTCTCCGTAATCCAACCACCCGGCCATCTTTGCCATTTCACCACCTGTGCTGACCCCGTAAAATCCTTTCTAGCATCGAATTGGTCAATTTCCGACCAGATTAATTTCTGTCCACCATTTGATTGGTCGATTAATCCTCTAGGCTGGCTTGACCTGCTGAACGACAACAGGATGACCTTGTTTTCCGGGTCGGTCTCACTTTTTTCATGAGGCTGCATGACCTCAAAACGATTCCGGCTCGCTCGCTGGCGGTTGAGCTCTTTCATCAGCGCCACACAAATTAGATCCAGCTTATCTACTCACAACAGTTCTTCGTCGTTTTTCCTCTGTATCCAAAATTCCCTGTGGGCGCGGTCAAATCTGGTCTTCCGTCCTGATCTAACATACAAAATCCTTTTAACTTCATATTCATCTGGGTCTAGCGGTTTGTCCCAACTGTCTTCGGGCAACAAGGCTTCGTCAAAGTCGAACATGTCGTTTCCTGATACTAGGCGAGTATTCGGGCGATCTTGGAAATGTCTTACCAGTTTGAACTATCGGAAAAACGTTGTAATCAGTGCCTGATGTAACCAACTTAACGGCATGCTCCCCGACCAGCTCTGCTATCCGGAAAGGATCATACAACATATTGGCTTCGTTCATAACCCTTCTTGACTCGATCCAGGTATAACCATACCTGGGAGCCTGGCTCTATACCGTGCTCGCTGGCCTGGTCGTTGTTCCGATCGGCGTGGTCCTGGATAGCTTGTCGGAGGCGTTCATTCACTTGTTCACGTGCCAGCGAGTAATGGCATTGTACCCCCATCCTCCAACGACGAGCGTCTCGATGACGGTGTGGTGTAGTCGCTCTCAGATTTTCCTTCCGAGATGCGAACTCCCACGGGTGGCCCAGATGACTGACTGTCGGAGGGGGTACTCCGTCCATCCAGGTCTTGATCCGAGCCAGAATCCAGCCGGCTGGATCGGTCACTCCCCATCACACTCTGCTGCGGTGACTGGTATGATCCATCTTGTGTAAAAGCTCACCTTGTGTACCTGTCAGCACTGGCGGTTATGCTCTCCTGGTGGACTCTAGGGCGAAAAATTACAAACTGGTTTAATAGGTGGACGAGGGTTGGAACTAAGGTTGCTCCTGGACGGAAAATTTTCACCGGGGAGCGGACTGGCGTTATACTTGACTTTTGTATACCGCAAAGGCTGGACCGAGAATAATCGATCGGCCAGCCTAACCAAAGATAATAAAGGGGTTACTCCAATCTTATGTATAATTAGGGAATCCAAATACCACTTCACAATCTTCCATTATAAGCCAAAACTTCACCACACTTTCCAATAGAACTAAAACCGTGTTCCAAACACGGGCGACTTGAGTGAGTATAAGTTTCACAGCAACTCCCAGACAGGGGACTTCCGGTGGCTTCCTTTTAACCTTCCTCGGGCAAACCAAAAACAACTAGGGGGGCCTTGTTAACCCTCTGTTGTAAACCAATGACGACTTGTGTCTTAGAAAGCGAAACGTATTCTGATATTTATCCCTATATCCTATACAACCTTTTGTGGAATCTATATCAAATATCCCGGCTGGATAGTTTTGTGTCTTACCTGAAATAGCCCAGTCAGCTCCACCTGGATGCCTTCGTGTACCGTACACCAACCATCCAACTCAACGTGAATACGCCTTTGTGTACCGTACACCAACCATCCACCAACCGTCTAGCTCTCATCCGGCTACCATCCAGCTCAACCTGGATGCTCGTTCGTGCGCCGTACACCAAATATCCGGCTCGACCTGGATAGCCATCCATCCAGACATACCTGGTCACTGACGTCGACTCTTCTTTAGCGGCAAAGCATCCACCTTCGGCGTCCTATCTGTCTTCTACAGGGGCATAGCCTCCCTCAGGATCCTTCACACGCACATCCTTTAGACGATCCGCCCCTTGGTCATCCACCATCGACGGCCATCCAGACCACCTGATCCGGCCGGCCAACTTCTGGCTAACCCGATTACGAATCCCTTGACACGCCCATCTGGCTCAATTCCATGACTTGCGCCGTCCTGCCGCTTGTGAATACACCCTGCAGCTACCAGCCTGCGTCCTATGGTGTCCGATTCAGGCAGCTGGCTGGGACCAACATTTCTACCAATCAGGTGAATGCACTCACTTTTCATTAGCCCGTTAATTCCAGGACCACTTCACCACAGCGGCTTCGGGTATACCCTAGTGGAATCGAGGTTTCCAAGGTAGATCTAGGATCCAATCCATATGCTAAGTAAAAAGGAGTGTACCCCCTCACCCGATCGTAAGATGAATTAATAGCAACAACCAGCCTTTCGGCATATTATCCCAATCGTGCTGGTCGGCCTCCACCACATACATCTTAATGGCTCTAGTCAGAGTCTGTATCATCCTTTCGGTCTTCCCGTTTGCTTGTGGACGATAAACCATGGTTGTGCTCTGTTTCTGCCCCAACATTTTATTGACAGCTCGGAACACATCTGCCATAAATCCAGGTCCCATATCGTGCCTAATGACTTCGCTTGCCCCGAAACGTCTAAACACACATTCCTCATAACTCTGAGTCTCCTGCTGCCCTGTACGGGTGGAACTGGCTCTAGCCATGACCAGCCCTGTACTCAAATCCGTCCAGATCAACAGTTGGGTATACCCATTTCGAGGTTTAGGCAGGGATGGGTTATGGTCCATCTCGATGACTTGGAAAATATAGGTTGCTGTATGTTTCCAGTTGACCGCCCTTTAATGGTCGGCCGACCCTTCCCCGTCTCACAATCCGGCCATCTTTCCACATAAGCTTGCACACTGCGGTAGTGGCCTCTCCAATGGAAATGCGCTTTGATCTTGTGATATGTCCGTCCGATGCCCTGATGTCCCCCTTCCAAGCTTACGTGGTAGTGGTGGAGGACATCCGATTGTAAGGTGGCCGGCACGCCTAACCGTCCCTATCAACCTCCTTCTGTTCATCATCTCAATAGAAAAACGACAGCCCATCCCCATCTAATTCGTAGTCTGGGGCCATCCTAAAGCACTCCTTGGCCTGCTCTGCACTCAACATTTCCACTTCTCCATTCAGATACGCTTTAAGATTCACCACCCACTCCTCTTCATCCTGCGCTTTGAGGATCCGTTCTGCCCGCAGCCGTTGCACTATCCCTTCATTTCTTTTTTGTGTAGGTGACGAGTCGGCGGCCAGCAAACCGCGCTTCTGCGACAGGGTGACAGCATTCACTCGAATTACGTCCTTGGTGTCAGCCGTCCGAATATGTTTGGGTAGTCGATGGATCTCCACCAGATCCGATAGCAGGATTGGATCAGAAGCCGTGACTCCGACTTGGTCTCGCTTAGCCAACGTGGCCAGATGATCTGCACTTTGTTCCACTCTCTTTTAACGTGTAACATTTCATGCTCTGGCCATCTCCTCAGGGCTGACATGACCCGATCATTCAACAATCTTAGTTGGGGAGATTTGCTGTCTATCTCCCCGTGATTTGCCTAATGACTAGATTGGAGTCACCACATATAATAATCCGCCCTGTGTCTGGTCGGCCAGCAAATCCAAGCAAAGCAGTAGTCCTCGGTATTCCGCCTCATTCACTGTTATACCAGGTGTGAAGTCAGAGGCAGCGGCCACCACTTTCCACTCGGGCAGCTTCCACAAGATGGCACTGTAGGTACACACTCCCTTTTTGACGCTCGCTTACCCGTCGAAGCTCAGAACCATCAGCTCTTCTGCTGGACCAACTGTCGATGGCGGGAGTGTGATGGATTGTCGTGACTGCTTCAGGGGCTCTATCACAATCAGTGCTTCTTCCACTTCTATTTTTGGAGTGATGCTGGCCGCCGATGCGCCCAGTATCTCTTCTTCTCCTTTAGTGCATTTGATCACCTCTAGTGATCACTGGGACAACAGTGCAGACCATCTATGCAGCCGGCCATCAATTCCATTCGCCGTAAGAAGCCATGACAAGGTCGACCGCCTGGATAACACCTTGATAGGCTGGGATTTATACATAGTATAACACATAACTTGGATCCTTAGCAAGGCCAAAACTTCTTTGTCCACCAGCCCATAGTTCACCTCATTGGTTTTTAGAGTCCGGCTGGTGAACATCACAGGATAATATACGCCATCATGATCCTACACTAGGGCAGCGAGATGGCCCACTTGTTAGCATAGATGATGACCACTGGTACCTTATCTGTATAAAAGTGTTTCAGAACCGGTGTGGCCACCATCTTTGCTTTTAGCATCCCAAAGGCCACATTCACCCTGGTCATGTGGTCATCAGACCTCGATGAAGCGACTGTAATAGTTCAGGCTGCTTAAAAAAGATTACTTGGTATTAAATGACAGCGGGAAAGGCAAATTACTTAAAGACTCCAATTCTTTGGATTGGCTTCCAATCCGGCAATCGCGACCTGGTGACCCGAATAGGTTACTTTAGTCTTCCCCAGAACCTTTTCACAACACTAATCGAGAGATTTCACATTTTCGCATATCAAATCCCAGGAAGTAGCCGTTACGAGTATGTCATCAATGTTGGACCGCCGCCCCAAAACCGAAGGATTTTAGTCGGGGTCAGGCTCATCTTCGGTACACACGTCACCGACCAGGTCGGGATCCTGGTTTGCCTTGATTTTAAAAAGCCACTACAATGCGTTATCTGTAAGCCGCTGGTATATCCGCGTGGCATTTTTAAGACCAAACGGCATCCGGTTCCACTCGAACAAGCCGAACGGCGTAACAAACGCAGAAATTTCCTGAGCACGATCATTCATTGAAACCACCCAAAATCCACTAGCCATGTCTAACGAGCAGTACCATAAACTTTATCCGAATCCTCCAGCTAGTCGTTAATTAGCTGCATCGGGGAAACCATCAGCGTAGTTAGCCGATTTATCAATCGGTAATCAATGCACAACCTTATGACCATCCCGTTCTTCTTTATAATGATTACGATTGCGACGCCCATGGCGAGGTGGCTGTTTGGAAGATCTTAGTGGCCAGCGGTCCTTTCATGAGTTCTGACAACCTTTTCCGATACTGGGGGGCGACCCTTCGGCACCTTTGGGCTACTGGCTTCGCGTTACCCACATCATTGTCGTACTGCCCCATGGGTGGCCGGATTACCCGGGCCGATCAGCAGGTGTCTCCTTTTCCATATGGTTGTCTTCAAACTGCTGGTCTCATCTGGAGTGTTCACGTCTGGGTCGCCCACCTGTAGATCTTCCCTAGTAACCGCTGGAGGGCAGAGAGTCACCTCAGGTAGCACTGCCATCTGATCTTACATGCTTTCGACATACCGGTCACTCCTTCGTGAATGCAGACCTGGTTGGCCTCAGTCTCGGTCCCAACTGAACTTTTGTCTTGCGCCGAAGGGGTCTCCGCTAGACCAGCTGCATCATTTGTCTCCGACCTTCCGGTCGTATCATCCAAGAGGTGTTCCGTCCAGCTACACTAGGGTTGAACTGGTCTCCCATCCTGATCACCTTCAGCTAATTTCGAATCCTGCTCCCGTCCTGGTCACCTTCGGCTAATTCCGAATCCTGTTCGGATTAGTCAATTCAGCGTCGTCCTCCCGTCGGGGAAGCCAGTATCAGAGTTGGTCGAACATGTGACCCCGACCTACCTCATTTCCTGATCCTGGTGTTCACTCGTCTTAGACGGTGTGATCAAGACCAGTTCAGCTACTGGGCAGGGTTCCGGCTAGCACGTTCAACCTGACTCGGCGATGGTCGGCTTCGCCTTAATATTCGAGAAGGCGTCCGGTAGTCCGGTTTGGCAACCATACGCGTCCGGTATTCCTCCACAGACTTCACCTCACTGACTATATCCGTAGTCGCCTGGTAGGGCAGATTTTACCACTTGATATAGCGTCTTGAGCCAATAGTGAAATAACCTGGCCGGCAGGGCACTTTGTTTTCGGCCAGCCACATGCCTATGACGACATCCGCATGCTAGGTGAAGGGATGCTCTGATATGTTGGTCACGCTTATGTAGTCAAGATGACCTTCCCCTTTAACGAACGAGGTCACCCAATACTTGACCCTAGTTAGACATATATTATTACGCCAACCGTGTGGCCGCACAGTTACTTTCACTGTCCGTCCCATTGGCACAGTTACAAACTGGCCCAACTTAAGAAATTGGACGTGGTCACCATATAGAGGCTGGTTGGCAGACCAGCCAACTGAATCTGTACCTCATCAGGCAACGTCAATGTGCCATGAGATAAGTCCAGTAGTACGCCGGCAGGGAACATAAAGTCCATCCCCAGAATTGCGTCCTGCCCGGCTAGCCTTTCTACCCAGGCGGTAAAATAGTATACCAACGACCCAGCCAGTGTAATCTTAACTTTTGTTCATCCCTGGGTCATATATGAGCTTTTATCCAATACCGATACACTCTTGCCGCTTCGTCTCATCAATTTCACACCCAACCTTACGAGCAAAGGTGGTGTCGACGATGGACGCTTCTGCACCCGAGTCAAAACGAAAAGTGGCCTTCTGGTTATTAATCTTACCATCGGCCTTAGCCTGCTTGAACCACTAATCCGGCGAATGGTATTTCCAATTACCTCGTGATTCACCGGGGAAAAAATTCAGTTCCATGACCACTTCAGACCGAGAATATTCGTCCGTTCGTATACTGCTCACCAGGAACGGGTCCGCCCTGCTGCCCGGGGATCGGGTGACGTAATCGTTAAACTTACATGTATTGTCGGTTACGCTTTACTTTGCTTCTCGATTATCCTCCTTACCGACATATGCATAGATACTAGCACTAGACCGCTCAGCTCAAATCAGATTCCAACCTGGCGAGCGATCTAGTTTAACATCTTTTCTACCCCTGGTGCCAACATTCCAGCATGTTTGGTCGGGACATACCACTTCTTCATCTGGTTGTAAAATTCCTCGATAGGGCACAGTCCGGCCTCGTGCACTTCTGCGCATGTCTTACAGGTGAACAGGCAGTTTTCAGCTGGATGTCCCTTCCTCTCGCACTTCTTGCAGGTCAGCCATTTCCAGCATCTTCTGTCATCATGCTTGATGGATCCACAGTGGGTGCACTTCCGTCTGGGATAGTCTTTGTCAGCTTGAGCGGGAAAACGTTTCTGTTGGCCCGACCTGGATAGGTACCAGTATTGTTCCTCTTCCGATTTGCCCCCAGATCGCTGGTATTTTTCGTCCGAACCTTGATCCAGATTAGAACGTGACCTGTACCTACCCATTCCAACTGCTGCCTTGGGACATCGCTTCTTCGCGGTCTGGTAAGTCCGTAGTGTCCGTTCCAGCTTCGTAGTATTTTTAGTCGTAGCAGCGCGAGCTGGTCTGCCAATTCCCGGTCGTCCAACATACAAATGAAGTGTTCCACATGTTATCAGGAAGTTTCCGATCGGCTGGCGTCTTCCTTGACCGGTGCCAATATTCCTGTGACATTCAAACGAAGGCGATATTCCAGACATCTCTGGTCCACGGTATTGCTCACCAAATGATTCGACGAGCCGCCTCCAATCGTCTCAGACTTCCCGGCTAAGCTGCTGGATCCAGATTTTTGCTAGTTTCTACATTGGGTCTTCGAAAATCAAACTTTTTTTATAGTCCGGTGGTCGGTCTCTGAGAAATGCTGACTTCGTCTTGCTTAGCCATCCTCGGGCCTGGTCGCCGTCCATGTCCCGTCCAGTTAGATCTTTCATCTCGGACATAGCAGACATCCGGACCCTGGTGATCGCCACCTGAGTCCGGGTCAAGAGGCCGGGCTGAGGCCATAATGACTCGGCGAGACATTCCTTGATCCAGGCTCATAGTGGCACCTGGCTGACATAACGGACTCCATGTCCACATCACTGAGTAACGGCTTCCTATTCGGAGGCCGCCCAGGTCTTCGACCTGGCCGGCGACTAGGCGGGTCAGCATGGGGCTCAGTCCGTCTAGACTGCACTGACTCCATGTCTTCATCTATCAATTCCCTCGCATAATGCTGGACTGATCCAGGCAACTGTCTTGCCCGGTGGGCAAGCTGGTCTTGTGGTTCAGGACTGCAACGTCCAGCATTGGACCGACGTTGTTCCTCCAAGTATCTATCCATCATAGCCGAAAACATAGTCGGAAGGTGGTCTGGCACTTGAGGGACAGCTTGAGGGGTAACCTGGGGACCAGCTTGGGGGCCTGATTGGATTCACGCCTTCGCCCCTTGGGTCTGGGTCCACCGCCGCCGTCCGGGTATGGACGCTATGTTGTCTGACCTCTCTCTGATCAAGGACATCTGGATCTTCGTTCCCTCCAATTTTTGTGCCATTGTCACGCGCGCTGCCCCCCTTGGCCCAAGCGTCATGCGGGTAATACCCACAGATAATCCGTCAAATCTGCAGACTCATAATGTGAAGAACTTAAATGTATTCCTGCTGGTCTGCTTGCTATCGTCAGTGAAAGTAGGGTCGCTTTAGTTGTTGCTGCCTTATTCTGAGGTTGGAAGCGACCATCGAAACGGTACCAGGCGGTCGTGAAGCGCGCTGGGTGTCTCC
This sequence comes from Sclerospora graminicola, assembly GCA_001887855.2. Classification (NCBI taxonomy): domain Eukaryota; phylum Oomycota; class Peronosporomycetes; order Peronosporales; family Peronosporaceae; genus Sclerospora; species Sclerospora graminicola. Next base: position 1,180 of record MIQA02007643.1, on the reverse strand, counting down.
TTCAGCTTATCCGCCTTCAGGTCAAATAACTGGTTCAGGTCGAAAGCACCGGTATTGACGTCGGCTTGTTCATCTGGTCAAACGGTCCTCTTATAAGGGCTACGGGGCCACCTGAAAACGATGAGGAGAAACGGGACCCTTTAATCCACCCAGAATTTTGGATCGGGTTATCTTCAGGACCCCATCTGTTCGCAAGAACTGGTCCAGCTCGGGAAGGTGGTGAGCACGCTCCAGGTCGTGTCTGTAATCTTCTGTGGTAGACCATCCATCTTTGCTTCTTCTTCTTCAAAACTGGTCTATTTTTGTGGGGTAGACGACCTGGTCCTTACCCGTCCAGCTTTTTAGGGGGTAGGTGTTCTGAATGTGGTCTGGTCCTGAGCTGACTAGCTTTCCACTCTGGTAATATCCGACCTTCGGCTCTTCTTCTTTCTTTGTTTTTTTTCTTCTTTTGATATCCATTACATGCATTTGTTTCTTCGGATCATGGTCAGACCCATCATCCTTCCTTGGACTATGGTGACCTGCACCATTGTCCGCGTCGGCTCCAGCTGGGGAATAGTGACCAGCACCAGAGTCCTGACCAGCTCCAGTAGGAGCCTCCAGGGGGGTAACTTCTTATTTAATGTCAATCTTATACTACACCAATCCGAGTCGACCATCGCATCATTCCATCTTCGGCAGCATTGGTAGCGATATGCCTCCCACCAATGCACCTTACACAACGTCCTCAATAAATTTGACAGGTTTTGGTCTTTCGTCCACTAGAGACTCGCGGTGATATCTAGGGTCACCAAGAGATCCGGGCCCGCGCACCATTGTGGTGTAGTCGCTCTCAGATTTTCCTTCCGAGATGCGAACACCCACGGGTGGCCCAGATGACTGACTGTCGGAGGGGGTACTCCGTCAATCCAGGTCTTGATCCGAGCCAGAATCCAGCCGGCTGAATCGGTCACTCCCATCACCTTGGCTGCGGTGACTGGGATGATCCATCTTGTGTAAAAGCTCACCTTGTGTACCTGTCAGCACTGGCGGTTATGCTCTCCTGGTGGACTCTAGGGCGAAAAATTACAAACTGGTTTAATAGGTGGACGAGGGTTGGAACTAAGGTTGCTCCTGGACGGAAAATTTTCACCGGGGAGCGGACTGGCGTTATACTTGACTTTTGTATACCGCAAAGGCT
>MIQA02007641.1:0-24525 GCA_001887855.2 Sclerospora graminicola | reverse complement strand
GGGAAACATTATTCTGACCCCCTCGAATTGATACGTTGACCCCTATTTACAAAAAAAGGACGAATCATTTCTATTTCTAAAATGGTGTTACAGTAAGGTATAAAATTTTACGGCACAAAGTCCACGACCCTTGACTTACGGGACGATCAATTGTTCGCAACCAAGCGATTGCCTCGAGCACAAGTGCAAATGGACAAATCGCTGGGTCCAGGAGGTGATGCCAACTTTTTTGCTGGGCAGTTTAATGGTGATAAAGTTGCCATTTCAACGGTACGACTCGAGAATACAGCAAGCGACGAAAAAATGCGCCACTTCAAGTTTACTCTTCTTAGATGCTGGCTTTGTACACAGCCGCAATCTCAGAGTACACTTGGATGTAATGTGATCGTGAGCGAATGCTCCAGGTACTAATAATGCCACGTAGTTTGGAACAACGGAACCGTCATGTGAATTGCTCTTCCTATCTCCAACAAGCTTTTGCAATGAGCGGCAAGCAAGATTCAGGTAGTAGTGTCCTCAACTCCACAAATCACGTGCACCTTTCCACGCAATTGGGTTTGCGGCAAATTTTCAAGAAACTTGCAGATGTCGAATCGCTCCCAATACTTAACCACTTCATGGTTAATGTGACTAGACACCTTGTCGAAGAGATGAATTGGCATTCCATCAGTTCCTAGCGGGCCAAACACAACAAATTACAAAAACAAGGACGTCAAAGCAAAAGCAAATGTCATATTTACAGCAACTCAGTCAAACTTACGAAAGCATCACATTGCCCGCCATTACCACGTCCATACATTAGTTCCACCAAATTTTCGTCATGGTTGCTGCATGTTGTGAGTCCGTTGCTGCGGCTGGTAGGGTAAGGATTGTCGTTAGCATCCCAATACACTTTTTCTGCTTCGTAAATATTTACGACTTGAAACCGCGAAAAGTCGACATGATCAGGAGCAGAACTCCAGGCACCACTGAAGAAGTTAGGGAACTGCAGCTGCAACCAAAGTGCCGCCCAGGCACCAGATGAGTGGCCGTGCAGGAAACGACCCGGAATGACAAAGCCTTTACTGAGTACAGTAACATCATTTTTAGAAATAGAAATGTAGCGTCTTTTTTTGTAAATGGGGGTCAACGTATCAATTCGAGGGGGTCAGAATAATGTTTCCCATCTTATAAAAGGGTAATACTCAAATTGCTGGCCTTTTTTCTGTCGGCTAATACTCTATTAGAGTAACTCTAATAAACACATTGTCACATGTACGGCAAGCACATGACAGAAGGGCTACGTTATTACGTGCGCTCGGAGCGGAACTTTCAGGTGCTGAAAAAGTGGCTGGAAGATGCGAAGCCGTCATTCCCAGTTGAAGCGGCTGCTGGTGGCTCAAGCGGGGTGCAGTGTAATCTATTCCCGCTGTTAAAGACACAGGAACTGGGTGGTGTCGTGCTTTATGGTACTACGCTGGAATCGACGCAGACGCTTCTCCGCGCGCTTAAGCCCGCTGCGCCCGCTGGTTTTGTTTGTTATACTGACCTGCAGTCATGTGGTAAGGGGCGTGGCAACAACACGTGGTCATCGCCTGAAGGCTGTCTCACCTTCTCCTTTCAGAGCGTCTTCGTCGATGGCGCCACGCTGCCTTTCGTACAATATCTCGTTTCACTGGCTGTTATTAAAGCCGTGGAGACAGTGCAAGACACCGAGTCAAGCAGGGCTGGCTCCGTGAGAATTAAGTGGCCTAATGACATTTACGCGAATCAGGTCAAAATAGGAGGAATCCTATGCCAGTCCGAGTACCACGACGGCCAATTTAGCGTCACAACCGGTGCCTAAAAGTGTCTGTTTTTATATTTAGGGAATAGAAATTGAAAAAAAGTGTTGTTATGCAGGTGTCGGCATCAATATTTCAAACCGGTCGCCAACAATCTGTCTCCAGGATGTCCTAAGCACGAAAGAGTCTCCGTGCACCGTCACGAAGTAAGTACTTTACCATTCTTTATATAAATGTATTCCTTTATTTGACTGACAGTTTGACGTAGGGAAGAGTTCTTGGGGGCGTTTTGCAACGTATATGAGCCAATGGAAAAAGTGTTCATTGAAAAGGGATTTGAGCCGTTTATGTCAAGTTATTTGGCCCGGTGGCTTCACTCGGACCAACTGGTCCAGGTCGCAAGTGGTGACGACGCAAGTGGTGAAAAGGTTCCTGCTATAATCAAAGGACTTACCAGTACAGGGTGCCTATTAGCGCAAGGTGATGATGGCTCGCGTCTCGAGCTCTACCCAGACGGAAATTCGTTCGACTTCCTGACCGGTTTGCTAAAGCGTAAGTTGTAGGTTATGAGTAGCAAGCAAAGGAATCGTATACTATTAAACCACTTTCATAAAGTTATGTGATGTATTGTTATTTGGATCCGAATTCCTCTTCCCACCTAACAAACCTCTCGAGCTGATCCGTACCGACAGATTTCGATACGTTTTCAAGTGCAGTCTGAAAATCTGCCCAAGTGACCTCCAGCGCATTCTTTTCGTGCGCTTGCAGTTCTTCGTCCGACGCACCTTCTTGCTGCTTGCGCTGCAGCTCTTTTAAAACTTCTGGTGTGTACAGACGTTTCACAGGCATCATCTTAGCTGTATCACAAAGACCACAAATATCGTCCCCGCTATATCCCTGGTCAATACAAACGACGACTCAAGGTTAAAGCAATTTACCGAGTACTTAAGTAAGTGTGAAAGGAGGCACCTCAGTCGCTCCAACGAGTTTGTCAAAGTTTACGTCGGATGCCACATCAACTTTTTCTAGATTAATCTTGAGCAGCTGTAGACGACCATCAGCCTCAGGTAGTGGAATATCTGTCAAGCATCACGCAGGGATCCGTTAAAGCTCTCTTTGAAATGTAGCAGTGACGGCAAACATACAGACTCGCTTGGTAAGTCGGCGACGCATGGCTTCATCCAGTTCCCAGGGTAAATTCGTCGCTGCAAGAACCATGACGCGGTTTCCAGGGTCAGCTGGATCCCCAGAAGAGACGCCGTTGATTTGAACAAGCAACTCAGTCTTAACTCTAAAATCGAGACGGTGGCAGTCGTTAGTATAAGTTTGAGGTACACATCCGCATACATTTTGAGACTTTCCTACCTACGGCTGGACTCGTGCTCTTGAGCTCCACCGCGTGCACCAGCGATTGCATCGATCTCGTCCATGAAAATGATCGATGGCGAGTAATATCGTGCCATGTCAAAAAGAATCCGCACCATGCGCTCCGACTCACCTCGATACTTTGACGCAAGCGTCGAAGCGGACACGTTAAAGAACGTGGACTTGCACACATTGGCTACAGCCTTGGCCAAAAGTGTTTTACCTGTTCCTGGTGGACCGAACATAAGAACGCCGTTGCAAGGCTTGAGGAGACCGTCCTTAAAAAGATGTGGCGCGATTTGCGGTAGCATCACGGCTTCTTGCAGTAGCTCTTTCGTATGCTCTAAACCTGCTATCTGCTCAAAGCTGACAGTCGATGCTGAATCCACGATATCGCGTTCGATCATTTCAATCAGTTCCAGATCCACCCAGCCTTCTTCCTTTGCCTTATGTGAATACTTTAGCTTTTCATTATTATTTCCACCACTAGCGCGTTCTCTTGCCCGTTCATTTTCTTTTCTAGCGGCCTCGAGTCCACCATCTTTACCATGTCTAGAACCTTGAATAGCTTTAGCTCCACCTCTCCGAGGTACTTGCCGTCGCTGCTCGTCCTTAGGAGTGCGTTTCACCGGAGTCACTGCTCTCTCCCCCACCACGCTTCCAATCTGTTTCCTGGCTCCGCGGCTTCACATAAATAGAAACATTTTCAACTCGTCAGTCTTTACTTGGTGTGCACAAATATCACACAATCGCATACTTGTTGCGCTGGTTATAATGATTGTGTCTGTTGTTGTCATTGGCCCAGGAAGGTGGAGAATGAACTGGAACATCACCTCGATGACGATACGGGATTTTCTCTGGTGAAGGTGGTGCCCACACGTCTGGATCTCTTGCATCAGTAGCCTGTTAACACAAGTCACAGTAAGTACATCAAATATGGTGACAAAATAGCGCAGCTCAAGTACGCTTGGAACAAGTCGCTGGGAATCGGGAGGTGCGCAGATCTCCCATTGCGGAAAAGAAAGTTTCTGTCGTGGTGCTGGTGGATGGATGCGGGCTATTGCTGCTCCGGGTGGAATCTTGAAAGCTTGAGTGAGGTCGACATAGTCTGTTATTAGATTCAACTCGTTTTCCAGCTCAATCTGCATCTGCAAAAATTGTTACACGAGAACCTTTTGAGCCAGAAAAACTACTACCTGTAGCCAAGGCTGACGCTCTGCCATCTTGGTCATTCGTCGTATAAATTGGGTCAGTGTCTGCAATGTTTTCTGATACAGCGCCAATCCCTCTTCATACTGTGCTTCCAGACATAATTTCCGAGCTCGAGTCATTGCTTCGCCCATTTCACGGATGTCCTGCAATTGCATGTTCGACATTTGTCCAACACTATATCTAACCGACGCTTTATCTCAACCAGACGCGCCTCCCCGCGAAAAGTTGATGTTAAAAAGATGTCTGATGTCTGATTCGAACTGCACGATCGTGACGAGTTTTAATTCATTTAATTAACTTTCAGCCTTACTTCTTTTGCACACGCCTCCATTTACTCGCTTTCCCTTGCGGTTATAATGACATGCGACATCATCGTCGTTTTTCGATCTCTTCTCGGGGTCATTCGGTCCGCATCTCACATTTACACATGCTACAACTTGACAGAAGAAGTTTAGCGCTCAAGCGTAGCGTGCTTAATGAGGTTACTAAGCTCAAATGCCTGCTCTGCGTACGAGTCGCTAGATGTCGTCTTTATATGCAATAGCTCCTCCTCCATTGATGCCAACAGCAGCACAAGCGTCTCATAGTCACCTTCACTATGGCTGTGCAAGCTGCGCATGATCCGCTCGCGTGTTTGAGCGCGATCCCGCGGTAATAACTCTTGGCGCCATCGTGATGAGACGCGACGAACAAGACGAGGCTGCTTATAAACATCAATCTGATCCTGTGGTGAAGACGGAGGTGGTGTACGACGCTTGTGAGAGTTAAGTGATTGAATATTTTCTGGTGAGGGAAGGTTGTGTATACGCCGTGGGGACGTCGTAGGTGGTGTCTGGACAAGCCGACAAGTGGAAGTGATAGGATGCCTCGGACTTGCCGTAGGGTCCAGTTGCTCGTTAAAAGATCTCTCTTGCGATAGTGGAGACGTTACGCCGTCAGGCAAGCGGGGTGAGCCACATTTACTCGGTCGATCAAGGAAGGCCACGAGTGGCAATTCTTGTGAAGCCTTGCCTTCTACACAGCTGCTGTCACTACTACTGATACTGCCACTGGGCTGTCGTCGTTGATGTTCTTCGCTTTGCTGTAGCATCATTGAATTCGTCGCGCTGGCTGCAGCCTCGAGCGACTTGACAGGACGCGGATTCCTAGGCATCTGGCGGCATCGCAGAAGCTCGCTCTGGTGCATCAATGGAGTCTGTTTGTCTGCATGGCTTGCTAGTAGCCCCAATAGACCGTCAGCAGCTCGCTCATTAGCGAACACGGCGCGGCTTGGCAGCAGGTGCGGCAACCGTAAAGCATTGTTGTCATTTGTTTTCTCAGAGCTGTGCTCGGAACGCTCTGCTGCTCTAAAATCCGTTGAGAAAGAGTTAAAGAAGTTAGTCGAGACGCAATGAGAGCTACTTCATGTGCTTCACTAAGGACTTACCGGTGCTGCTCTTGATGCATAAGTCGCGGAATAAGGTTCCGACACAGCATGAAAAGGTGTCGAATCGAGAAAAACAGAGATGTCTCTGATTGGCCAGAAGTTAGAACAAAGAGAGCGGGACGCCCAAGTGCCGATTTTAATTCTGGGTCTCGAGAAGTACTCCGGATTGATTTTTATACATCTATAGAGAACTCCATGTACAGTAGTATCCGCTTACATCCACAGGAACTAAGCCGAGGTGATCAGATATTTTAGACTTCCTCTGTCGCGAAAGGTATACATGTAATCTAAATTCTTTCAGTCCTGGGTAATCTACTAGATTACTGCATGAAATTCGATGTGCACCATATATGTTGCACTTGTATTCATTGAATCTGTACATCTACTGTTTAGTCAAACGACAAACATATTCGGTGTGCATCAGTTGTGGAACAGCCTGGATGCAGGAAACTTCCTCATTTGTATCAAGGCTCACTGCTACTGTACAACACGAGGCCGTCATTATAGAGCATACATGTACTTTGTGAGAATACATAGTGTGCCCGTCTTTCCATGCTTTGCGAGTCGCTATTGCGACACAAAAATGGAAACAGCTGACCGTGCGGAACGCCGGATCACGACTTGATCGTTGCAAATGTTCCGCCCACACTTCAAATCGCAACGGCGATACAGTACCTTACGGTAGCATGTAAACAAGAGCACAAGAGATTTAGGCTAGCGGAGGCTTTGTTTGCAAGCCGTAGCGGGCTTAGGGCTTTGTCACAGCGTTGTGAAGGTTATGGTTTAGAGTCAGGTGGTGCATGCATTCATACCTGATTTCAGTAGGAGCTTTGATTTCAGGTAATGGTCACAGGATGTGAAGCAACGTGTGACAGAATGCAACCTGGCTAGAAACTTATAAGGCTAACGACCCTCGCATGACGCTACACAACTTGGGCTCTCGATAGGCTTCCATCGGATTACAGTTGCGACGATCGTGAAGCATGTCGGTAGTGCCGTTGGTTTCTAGCTCTTGTCCATGCAAGAATTTACCCAAGGTGGGAACATGGTTTCAGCGCTTAAACAAGTACTAGTACCCTATGAGAATCACCGAGGGTAAAAGCAACATCGATGAGCCATTGAAAGTTATACGGTCTGGCTTATTTTTCTCGAAGTAAACTGGCAGTTATGTAAGTTTGTATCGAAAATCGTACTGTAGCCGCGACATCGGAAGCAATTCTGGATATCCCTCACTACGAAGCTAGGCTGTTCCAGTAATTACAAGTCATGTTTAAGCACAAATGAAAAATTAGCTGATAAGGCTATGAATTGTGATGCACTGGTCTCTATCGGATGACCCAATTCAATTTACGTTCGTAACCAATACTCGTGACTATAATACTTGCGGTTTCGTAGCTGTTCCACGGCGTAGATACTACAAGCATAATAGCATAGAGCTCCTGCACATTTACGTGTTCTCGATTAAACTACTTCCTCTGTCGTGGCACAATAGTGATTATCATTTTACCTAGCTTGTGTATCCCAGAGATGACGGCGTAACCTGTTACGTCCCAGATATCCACATCATCGGCTCCCGACGGGTGCACGTTCTACAGTAGCAACTTCCATTAAATATAAATGATTACGGTAGCTGAGAATACTAATTAACATACTGCTCGAATGATGCCTAATATGATGGTGAGGCAGATATACAACGGATGAATAAGCAGCACGAGGCCGAATTGTGAGTACAGCTTCGCAAATAGGCCACTGCGAAATAGAAATGTACCACCCAACTGCACAAGCAGATTAACTAAACCGGTAATCTGGAGTAATAGCTGCACACTAGCCATTACCAAAAGAGCAAAATCTTAGAAATGCGATGAAATCCGAAGGTAATAATAAACTCAATCCACTTACAAAGAGACAAATGCGTCTCTGTCTGGCAGGTCTCCGTATTCGATGCATGAATTAAGACCAACATCCGCAAGGTATAAACATGTAGCAAAACCAGAGCTTACACTGAAAATTTGCGGTAAGTCACCGCCGATTCTTTTCATTTTGAGTTCTACTAGTAGCCGTTTCGTTATCAGGATAACCGACGACTTTAACCGATTTTCCCGAACAGAGTCTGGTCTTCTAATAATAATAAAGGTAACTTAGTTAGTCTATTTAGTCTTAACTATTAGCTACTATTAACTGTTGCACTCCAATTTTTACCCTCGGGGTGACCATTCGTGGAGTCGGGTGGGGTACTTCGATGTCTCAACACCGTTCGGGACGGTGGCGCTGGATGAATGTTGTAGAAGCACTGAAGACAGAGAAGAAACCGTATACCATCCTCTCGATAACTTGGAATTTTGCTCTCGTACTCCGCGACAGCAAATAACTGATTTTTGCAATGCGACCATATTGTTTCCACATGATCCCATTGCGTGTATGATCGTCCTTCAAAAATCGCCCGATTTACGTAATTGCCACATCCACACATTGGGCATACTGCATATCCCCCACCGGACGCTTTGAAACAGGCCTTGGTACGTCAGAATGTCCATTCCACACATTTTCATCATCGCCGTGTCTAAAAATGTAGTATCCGCAGGCGCCTTCCGTTTGACAATTTCTTCTTAAAACTTGGAGACGACGTCGTCCAGAGATGCCGATCCAGTCCACTGTTCGATGAGACGTCTCCAGAATAACTGATCTCTGTTGCAGCTCCACATAATATGTTTAACGTCCGTCTTGTTACTGTTGCACACTGGATCCAGTATACACGTGTCATTACCTGTCTTTTGGACAAAGAAGGTGTTTAGCTGTAGCGTAGTAAGACGATATAGAACCCACACTTGATAATCCGATAATATATGATTGTTCTTCCAGATCTGCTTCGGGGATTGGTCCTGAAGAGTTATCCACCATCGATCACGGCCATTTTTTCGGTCCCACTTGTCTAACACAGGTAGAAGGTCGTTGGCCATTGCTTGGTAGTACATCCGCTTGCTATGCTTTCTCAGTGACGCTGGAATTCGCCAAATTGAGCGAATATCTTCGTCCAGAGACCATGGAAAATCGTGTAAGTCTGGATGCGGCTTACCTACCACAAATTTTGTGTTTACCGTGATCCACTTATCCACAACTAGGTCTGTAGACGAACGGACAATCCAATAAATTCCATCTTCTAACTGTTGAAGGTGCGTTGTATGTGCTGTCCCCTGTTGTGTGCCTTCCACCCTGCCGTTGTCTATTTTTCTCCACTGGACGTCAGTCAAAAGTGAGGGACAGTGAAATAGAGTTATTGAAGGTGCCTGTCCAATGTATTGGCCTACCTCCATCCGGGGGGAAGCTAATATTATGGCGCACATCCATCTATTTATCTTGGCGCTAGTGTGCGATATTTGTTCTGATTGTGGCACCTGCCACGTGTACACAATATTAGAAATTCGTTTGATTCGTAAAGTAGCAATGAGTACTTCCGGAATCTTGTAGAATTTCCGTCGTGACAATGTTCGCATGCGCTCATCCTGGATCCATGCATTGTCTGCCCACGAGAAAACGCCCCAGAAATCCTGCAATTGGGATGTTAAAAGTCCGTGATGAGGGATTTTCGAGACATCCACTGTAATTGCAAGAATTTGACCAGGTACCATACCACGTGACGGACTTACTCCTAGTGAAGTTGCACTTCGCGTGAGCTGGGGTAAATGAGATCTCGTATAAGTATCCAGACTGCGTACTTAATCAGGAGTCGGTCCAATTGACTGACCCAACTCCACTTGAAGGGGCTTCTTTTTGGCATTTGATGCGTGTAGCTCTTCAGGTGCTCGCGCTGTCGTGCACGGGGTGAAATCTTACCAGTTGGCCCTTGAAGTAGCAGCCCTTTCCAATCAAGCCAGGCTTCTTTATATATATCCGATCTGGCACGTAGCCACCGGAGCGCATCCTTCATCCTCTGAGCACGTATTGCTATAAGCAAGGCTATCAACCCCAAACCTCCTGCTTGTTTTGTCGTATACAAAAGGGTTGGAGAAATTTTATGTCTACTCGGATATCATCGTTTGTCAGTTTTGTCCAAATAAAGCTCTTTTGAATTTGAATGAGCCTCCTCATTATGTCCGTGTGCGGATCGAACACCTTTGCTGTAAATAGAATTGCAGGCACAACAATAGAGTTAAACAAAGTTACCTTGTCAACCATCGAGATACCACATTTGGATGCAGTTGCCATTCTCCTTTTAATACTCCTGATACGTAAAGCCCAGTTCTTTTCCCCCAAATTTGCGTGTCCGACTTCGTATCCTAGGTACCGGACTGTCTCTCCCGGTACAATTGTGGGAATTCCATGCCAATCCAATAAGTCCACTGTTGGGTCCAAAAAAAAATACTTTTGGCTGTCTGGATTTTTAACCCTGACAACTTACCAAATAGGTGAACTATTTCCAATGCTGGCTGAATTTGACTCGCCTTTCGTAAAAAGATAGTCGAATCATCGACAAACGCTGAGAATGTATGAGTCCTACCTCCCTCTTGTGTCGTCGGTTTGATGCCTTGGATATCTGACGATTGTAAAATAGCTAACGCCAAGGGTTCTACCGCTATGATAAACAGTAGTGGAGCCAATGGGCACCCTTGGCGTATCCCGGACGTGACTTCCATCGGAGCAGATTTGTCCTTGTTCACTAAAAATTCAACACTAGTACCACAATGAAGATTAATCATTAATGGTACAAAAGTACTGGAAAATCCAAAGAAAGTGAGGGTCGAAAACAAATAATCCCGATCCAATGCATCATATGCCTTGGCAAAGTCAAGAAATAAGATGCCCGCTCCGTCTTCTGGTGTATCAGATTGAGTGCCGGCTGTGTTCGCTAGAGTTTGCCATCATAATTGTTACTGCTTTATCCATCTTCCGGCCGAGCACAAATCCTTGTTGTGTCCCGCCAATCAGGGATCCCAAGAATGTTTGTAGTCTAGTTGCTAAGACTTTTGCGATTTTTTTTTTAACTTGACTGCAATAACGAAATCGGTCGGTAATCCAACGCGTCTGAGGAATCACCCTTTTTTCGAAGTGGGATTACTAGAGCTCGGAGAAAAGACTGTGGTGGTGTCTCTCCTCGTAGGATCCTGTTGTATAATTCCGTAAGAGGCCCCACCAAAATATCCTGAAAGTCTTTATAGAAGTCATTACTGATCCCGTCTTGGCCTGATGCCTTACGCCTTCCTAAACTTTTAATCGCCCTAAGCAGCTCCTCGTCAGCCATTGGTGTCATTAGCATTAAATTTTTATGTGAAGAGACCTTGCGTTCTGGGGGAATTTCCATAAAATGTTCCAATTCTTTTGATCGTGAAGTCAGTGAAATGGATGAGTGGCGTGTTCCTATTATCAGACTCCACGTCCGGGCGAAGCGATCTGGGATACTGAGGTTAGAATCAAAAATGAGGCCGTGACCAAAAGTAATTTGTGTCACTGTTTGGTCCCGTTCCCATATCGCTGTTCTCCGAAAGAGCCATCTGATGTCCTGAATGCACCTGTGTAAACCCTGTCCCCGGTTGACTAAATGATTTTAATGTTATAAGATTGAATCGCAAGCAATCACTGTTTACGGGTGGAAGCGTTTTCAGTTATATGCCTCGTTAATGTGCGCGCCCGCCGCCTTCGTCGGTGAGCAGCTTTTCGTGCTGCATGGTATAATAAATCTTGACATTTCGTAATCCATCCGTCCCACGTTATTTGCTTTTGTTTGAAACTGTCGAGTAAACAAAATTCATCATTTTACAAGGGTTGTGCGATTTCTGGTACCTTGTACCCATTAAAAGGGTACCCCGGCATTCTACATCTTTTGCGGGGTTTACGTGATGAAGTCACGGGATCTCTTAGGGTTACTAAGATTTGCTCGTGATCGGAGTAATGGGGGGTATTACCCACCTTAAAGTCGCTAAACCAGGAGGTAAGAGAAAATGAAATGTAGATACGATCTATCCGGCTCGCCTGACCACGTCTCCAGTAGGTAAAATGATCTAGTGCAGTTAGGTGTCCATCAATCAAAGCTGAGGCTCCAAATGTTCAGACATCGTGTAAGTTAAGCCGGGTAACTAATGTCGATAAAGTGGAACTCTCAGATTTGTCCAATCTGTCCCCTCCTAATCTATCCAATACAGGAGACTCCACGCAGTTGAAGTCTCCGGCTAGGATAATGTGTAATGCCACGTCACATAAAAGATTCGATAGTTCCATGAAAATTTTTTTTCGTAGAGCCGCATCCCCGGACTGAGCATATATGTTTACAACTAGACAATATTTCCATTGAATCGCAATAAATCGAGACGTCCATTTATCCTTACACCAAGGAGTCACTTCAGCCGCAATTACAGGGTTAATTAGGATTGCCACTCCTTCTTTTTTCTGGGTCCCGATACTCCAAAATGCGCATGGCTCACTGATATGGGAGTGTCCCCATATGTATTTCCATTGATTTGATAAATCCTGCGCACTCGTGGTATCAGATATGTGAGTTTCCTGCAAGAGGAGGAATCTGGGTGTCCGGGAATGAGCATTTCTCCGCCAAGCCTGTAGCCAATGAGAAATATCCTCTTTCTTAAAAGCACGAACATTTTGCGATAAGAGTTGGAATCCTGCCGTTCCGGGAGATGCCATATGGATCTCTGTGTCAGGAACATATTTCATTTCTTTTAATGTGTGAAGCGTCGTGTATAAATCTTGTATCGAGAGGTCAAAATACGCATGCGTGTTTTCTAGATTCGATGTTAGGGCAACCGTGGTGAGATCCGTCGCATTCATTATATCAGTGAACGCATGGTTTTCCGTTGTAATGGGCTTAACCTTTCTTATAGCTGGTAATGACCGTGCGTAGCTCTTAGTAACAAAGGGGATCCATTTCGGGTCCTGAGCTATGTGTTTTGTTTGAGGTGTTGTTGGTAGGTATGGCTACATATGTGTCAGATATGTAATCCAGTAATAACCCCCAGGCTTCCGTCTGACCATTTAGGACATTCTGTACTTTGTCCGCATAAATTGAAATGGTTTTACTTAACTGGAAATGTCTGGTAAATAAAGTTACAATGGAGTCCACAGGGTGATAATTTGCCCCGAGGATTGCCGCTACTTGTTCGGCATGAATGTGTGCACATAGGGAATGTTACGCCAATTTTACAGCTAGAGCCGGAGCGCATAGACGTATTAGCTGACTTCCACCGTATTTAACCTGTTTTAGAGCTATCTTTTCCTGTGTGCTATTCATGATGAGTATCCTATGTGATGGATGTCGTAGAGATTCCAATCTGTCTTCCCACTCTTTAAACCAGGATGGCTCTAGCCCCGTTATTTGCCCTTGCTTTCCTTGGTGGATCATATCATACCAGCATTGGATTCTCCAGGGTTGCGTTAGTTTTGTTAGTAAAGCCGGGTCTAACCTGTGTAATAGATTATATGCTCCAGCGCTCTGCTTGAGAAGGTGGAGTAAATTGTTTCCTTCGCATATAATCGCTTTTTTCCATATCTGAGATGATGCGTCCACTATAGGAAAGAGTATTCCTGTCTGCCTCTCCCATTCTGACTTATGTGCATCCCAGACTTGAATCCAGTTTACAGTTTTTTATGGCCCTGACTCGTCTCATCAATCGTCTCCTCGAAGTCATCAATTAATTCTCGTTGAACGTGCTGTATAGACCAGTCTGTTTAATCATTTGTAATGATTCCTTGGTCTTTTGATAACTTCTGTTTATTTGAAGCGATCCCGCGGGTACATCTTCTCTTATTGCTCGGCTCTGGGTACTCAACTGGACTGTGAGACGGTAGATACTCGGAGGTTTGAAAAACTTCTGAGGTTAACAGGAGGACCTCCTGAGATTCAATCTGTTGTTTCCAAATTTTGTGCAGCCATTGATGTAGAACTGGACGAGATATTTGGTATTGTTGCATCAAGCGGTCTTGTACTGCTTGATTCGAAATGTCTAATTGCATTATCCTTTCCTGTTCCGGTACTGATAATCTTCCCACTGTTTCCGTAAGAAAGTGCAGGATTTCACACAATCTGGTGTCGTGAGTTAAGATAATCTCTTCGATTTCGATTTTTAAAGCATGGTGAATTGTAGGTCCTTGGAGCCGGTTTATAAGATCTTCCACGTCTCCCTCGCACGTGTCCGGATCCCAACGTTCATGCTGACTGTTGGTCGTGATTTGACTGGACTCCGATATTTCTGTGTCTGAATTGTCGACCATTATTATATCGGTCTTCGTTGTCCCCTCAGAGACCTGTGTCTCTTTTACGGGCCCTGCTAACTGAATAGTGTGCAGTCCGTCTTCCCTCTCATCGTCGAACTCTTCATTATCTTCCTCGCTTCCACTTGTGGACATATCTACATCCGAGGTGCCCTTATATGTTGTAGTTGTACCAGCTTGAGATCCATATAAGAACGCAGTATAGTGGGCTTCACTAAAATGTAACACAATTGGCCATTTTGATTCATTCTTTGGTGCCTCAGCCTGCCTTTAGAATTCGATGCACGCAGTCTTCCATGGTAAGGGGATATTCTCCACTTATCAAATATTTTCTGTTGTTTTTACTTTTGGTCTCCGGAGAAAAACATATCACCCCCGAGGTCTCACTGGTGAGCCCTGAATTGAGAACGTATATCTCTTTTTGTAATAACACGCTGATGCTCGCCAAAGTGTCATTACTTCCCCAAGCCTGAAGGTCCACAATATCGCCGAGTTTTGATCCGCTGAACGCGAAGTCTGAGAAGTAGCGTTCAAATTCCTTAAGAGATTCCTTAGAAGAAATCTTGTCGTAACCCCGTCCAAGGGCCAAAAGCGTCTGTTTCCTTATCCCATGAGGGAATTTAATTTCAAAGTCGATTAATGTCCTAGCGTAGCAGCCGTCCTTCAGTGCTTGAGCTGCTTCGTCGATGATAGGAGTAGAAGCGTTGTTAAACTGTGTCGTCAGCAATGCTTGCGATAGTGCATATACTTGGCAGTTTCCTGTGGATGGGGTATTAACTGCCTTGATGCCTAATATATTCTCGATTTGTTCGAGGGTTGATGTATTCAGGGATGTTCCGTCTGTTATTGGTTCTTCAGCATTGTGGTTTACCTTACCTTCCAGTTCTGACGTTTTTTTTATCAGCTCCGATAGTCGTTTCTTATTTTTTGATTCTCTGATTAACAGGTCCGTGTGCTGTTTTTGCTTAGGTACTGTATTCTTTGACTGGAGAGTCTGGACATATGTTTCCTGACTGGCATAGTTTGTCTACCGACTGGTTGACTGTTCTTCTTCTGAAATGGTACGTGTTGCAACTTCGATGGGGAAACCGACTGCTGATGACTGAGAGTACCCAAGATTGACTTACCAGCCGGTGGAGACGTCTGCTGTTGTCGTACAACAGCTGAAATTGACCGACCAGATGGTGCTGGTGCGGGGTGGGTGTCCGTTCTTCTAACCCGATTATTTCGAGACACGATTGTCCAGTCATTTGAAGACTGAGTTGTAGTAGTCCCGTTGTTGCGTACCGAAGCCGGCTCTTCCACCGGAGTTCCTGTCGACGGACTTACGCCCTTCTGCAAGTGAATTGTAGATGTGACTTCGTTCGTTGCATGAGTTGATTCTGTGACACCTTGATTTACTACTTCAGTCGTTTCCGATTCGTTTAAGGCGTCGTCACGTTGCTTCTTCATTCTGTCTGCCACTGTGGCTCTCAATTCTTCTAAGCTTTTAAAAGTCGGAGCCGGTAACTTGACTTTATTAAAGTCATCTTCTGTGATAGTAATGCAATTATTCTTCAATAGATCCTCTAGAGAAGTATTACATTTTCGCATTGGGTGGCCGATGGACCCACACCTTAGACATTGTCTCTTGCCGCGCATAGTAGGGTGTTCGATCACTAATAGTAACCCGCACCAAGAAATTCTCGAAACACCTCTTAAAGGTGGTGGGCAGAATTCTGAATTAAACGTCAATTCCCACGCTTGCTCCCTAAAATGCTAGTGAAGGCATGAAGGTTAAGTGGCATGTTCCTATTATTTTTTCATCATTCTCAAGAACCAATAGATATTGGTTAGTAATACTATTTTATTGAAACCCCCACTGTGTGGAAGTGTCCAAAAAAGGACCACCACTGTCCATATCTTCGAGTTGAAAATCAACTGCCAGGATGTTATGTAGCATTCCGTAAAGACGAGACAGATCCATAGTACGCGTAACATTTTTTAGGACGCATGTGTAATGCCCTTGGTGGCCATACACTGATCAATTAGTCTCCAGTTGATTTTTCCATGGGTCCTTAATACCGGAAGGTCGTGAGTGATGCATATTTTTTAAAGTGTGATCGAAACGATGAAACGGTACTTTCATCCCCTCAAATTTTTTTGCTGTTTCTCTGGTAAAAAAATGAAAAAATAAAGAATGATTACCCGCATTATAACTGATCGTCTTCACCTGTGCGACCATCTTCCATAAAGCGGGAGAGCCAGATTTTCGTGCTGTCGTTGCCGTTGTAATGCTCTCTTGAATGCTCCTTGTGTTGAGAAAGGCCTCCTTGATGGGGCTTTCTCCTTTCAGGTCTAGGATTAAGCATCCCTCAACCTGTGCTCGTATGGTTTGGACTAATCTGACTTGCTCCCCAAACGTCATGATATACTTAATAAATTGTGGTAATTGGCGTGCTATGATGGAGCCTTCCACTAGACCTTTGACAATTCTCCATTCGTCCTCCGACCCCTCTCGGCATGTAGTGGGTCCACTTTTGCCATACTGTTCTTCACATACTGTCCGCAAATGTGTTATTTCCTCTGAAGAATAGTCCTAGTCTGAAACAGGAAAGGGTTTTGCACCGCTTGCTGCTTGTCCGATGGTTGCGTCCCGGCTATCTTCGATGTCCAACCTGATCAGACAGGAGTGACTAAGTTAGCCCCTTTGATTTTTTCGTGCCCTAATGCTTTCCAAAGGATCGCTTCAATAGGCTGGGTTGATTTTTGCGCTCCCAAGGCCGCACTTATTACTTTATCTTTCCAGATCGTCTAACTTTGTTTTTGAGTGACGACTATATTTTCGAAAAGGTCTATCAACCTTTCTACTTCTCCATTTTTTAATTTTGGTAGCCGTTTTGCAGTTGGTGATAATTGTGATATCGGTCCTTTTGCTTTAATGAATATCGCCTCAAATAGTTCTTGAGTAATATCGAGCCATGCTTGTACCCTAGGTTCGGTCTTCACGGTTTGTGCTAGGCTTACGTTTAGAGCTGCAGCCATATCTTCTGCCGTATGAGCTTGAGCCTTTAAAGATGTTGGTGGCGGCGCTAGTGTTTTGGTTGTTATGTCCCCCTCTTTTGCTATGTTAGGTCGAGTAGTAGACTGTTCATGTAATAAGGAGTTATCCGCTTTATCAATCGGACTTGAGAGATGTGCGTCGCCGGTTGCGACATGGGTCTCGCTCCCGATCGTCTTTGTGGTGTCAGAGTCGGTTAAGCTTTGATTGATTGTGGGCCTCTCATTTGTGGGGAGGGGGGTCAAAACTGGTTTACCGGTATCCGTAATCGGTTTATCGGTAACACCGACTGGTTCTTCGTCAGGTTGATCCTCTCCCTCAGACTCCTGAGTTGCTGAGACATAATCATCCTCCTCCACCTGTGGAGAACCTTTATGGCTGTCTGGGGTGTTACCCTCTCCTATTAACAGCCTTCCAGACCAGACAGATACCGGCCCAGGCCCGGGGTCATCCTCCATAAAGAGGGGTCCTTTGAGTTTAGATTTAGAAAAAAAATCATGTTTGTAGCTCCTTTTTTACCCAACCCAACTGTGGTTGATGTTGCGAATTTGGAACTGAGTCTGGTCTTCTATTTATTAGGCCGAAATATTTCCATTTTAATTCCTGATTTTGTGACATCCTAAAAGTCGAATGACCAAAACTAATACAGTATCCGCTCCCACTTCCGGAACTGACCAAAAATTATCTCTTTTCAAACCTGGTACAATTAAAGAACATAAGTTTCCGAAAATTGTGTTTTGATTTGTACGACTTCTGTGGTACTCACTCTATCATAACAAACAGTAGCTATGACTCAAGGTGAAAAATATTGTGATAAGTGAGCTGTTGATGAAAGCGGGGAAGCTCGTAGATCAATGTCAGCCAGTGTAAGCGATACAGTTTTATAAAAAGTGTTACAACGAATGTATCGCTGCTCGATTCAATTGGACAAAATTGGACGATCAAGTGCGGACCTTGTGAACGTTTAGGTAGCGGCTCCACGGTGCGTTATGCACCAAGGATTCGGATCCAACAAGCAGATTTACCATAGTAATCTAGCGCAAGGCAAAAGTCTTGCCGGTAGTAACAGAGAAGTGATACGCATTTGCTCTGTTACACGCTGTTCCTTCTAAAAATGGATAGCCTATATTAGCTGATCATTTCTGAAAATCCGGAAGAGAGTGGATACTGTATGTATAGTCACGAGTGAAATGAGACATCAAGAGATGATACCGACCCAATGTTGCGACGCCGCAAACGGAGCTTGGAGTGAGTCACCGTCGTCCAGCGACGCATAAATTGCAGCACCCATGTCAGCAATCCAGGTCTTGGTTTTCTTCTCCTTCCGAAGGCGCTTTTCCATCACCGCACGGAAGAGCAGATCCTCCATAGTGCTTGATTGCGGCTTGCGGCCACCTCCTTGGAGTCGCTTCTGGTGCGGATCTGCCGCCAGAATCTTCTCAGGCGAGCGCCACCGTCTTCGTATCGCGGCTCCATTAACATGTAAACCGAGTGAGCGGAATTGATTACTCGCTCTGCTTCACCATGCTCTTGGATCCAAACGAGAACCTCCTGCTTGCGCCACCTCGGGATGTCGTTGCGCCGCTCTCTCATCTTAGAAAAATGAATCCTGACGGTTGGCTGTCGGTTAGAAAGGTTGACTGCTAGCCAGCAAAGATTGAATGGACCTCAGAATAAATCGTGTCACTATCATGAGATATTGAATATATTTTCTCTCCGGACTAAACGGGACCGGACTCTGTTCGGGAAAATCCGTTAGTTTTAAAATAACTCTATCTAAATCATTTAGACCAATCAAGTTCGAATTTAATGCGTCCTACTCGAATTTTCATAGTTTCACATCAAATATCTACTTTCACATATTATATCCAACTAGATTCGAGTCCCACCCACGAAAATCACCGGCCTCACTACTTTGCCCTGAAAAATATATCTGTTGAGTTTTCGCCTTGGTCTTCGTCATTAAATTTCTTAATTAGATAAATTTCCATGTAATGTATCCACGCTATGTCTGCTCCCACTAATCTGACCGTAAACTCCACGTTCGCTTAATTCCACTACTAACCAGTAAAGAATACGTGCTTGATGACTTGAATAAAGTAAGCGAGACAGCTCTTCCAAAGATTTCCTGTTGAAAGGGAGGAAAATGTAATATATTTAATTAGGACTAAGATATAGCTCACCTAAAATATGCAATTTGATTCTGACTATTTTTAAGTTTTGGTCCAAGGCGCTACTCCAAGCATAACAATGTATGACTTGCTGCTTGCACTCCAGTCGCCGCATTTAACACTCCTTCTCGCCTTGAACCTAGCTCAAAATAGTTAGATCGGTTGAAAACCCACTAAACCCACCGATTCCTACAATGCCTGCAGCCTCGGCGCACCCACACTTTTGGTAAAGAGATCCGTAATCATGTCCTGCGTGTTCTTGTACTTAACTTTAATGACGCCGTCTTCCATCTTCGACTGCATAAACTTGATCCTAACGTTCGCTTGCTTCATCTTGGACGAACTGTTCTTGCCCTCTAAGAATTTTATCACCGCTTGGTTATCAGAGAACAATGGCATCGGCAACTTTGTTTTCAATCCAACTTCACTGAGCAATTCGAAAATTTCACACTACATTTGTGATGCCGCGTAGTGTTCCGCTGGCATAGTCGATAGCGAAACACATCCTTGTCTTTTACATATCCAATATAGCAAAATACCATTCATCATCGTAACTCCATCTGTAGCCGACTTTCTGTCAGCTTTGCATCCCGCGAAGTCTGCGTCACTCCTAATACGCTTCCAACCTAATTGATCCATCGTCATTATCATTCGTCGTAACTTCCATCTTTAGCTTCAACTGCTTGGTGCCCTTCAAAAATCTCAATATTCGTTAAGCTAGGTCCCAATCCAACTTGCTTGGTGCGTACGCCTTCCTTGTCGCCTTGTGAACAGCGTACGCTATGTCTGGACGTGTACAACGCGCAATCCACTGCAAAGTACCCACCAACGACTGAAAACGTTTAATGTTAGGCGATCCATCATACGAAATTGAATCTAAAGCCACCTGCTTCTCCATCGACAGGTTATCCTATTCACAACCCATAGGCGCCCCGACACTATTTGCTTCTGCCATTACTTGTTCCTAGATCAAATTTTCAATCATCACCTGTTGTTCCAGCATGTATCCATCTCCATCGCTGTACGTAACTCTCATCCCCGAAAACTTAAAAACTTCTCCGAGATTCTTGACATCCAAACACTT
The DNA here is from genome assembly GCA_001887855.2 of Sclerospora graminicola. NCBI lineage: Eukaryota > Oomycota > Peronosporomycetes > Peronosporales > Peronosporaceae > Sclerospora > Sclerospora graminicola. Next base: position 4,250 of record MIQA02007641.1, on the reverse strand, counting down.
CATATCCTCGAAAAAAACTCATCACGTACTGCTCTTCACCTCCTGTGACAAGAGAGTTAATTTGATTGCCATAGTAGGTGCGCATAGCCGAATCAATCGACTCCCACCAAATTTTGCCCTTTTTAGCACTACCCATTCATGATTACTGTCTATAGCTACCTGACGATGTGAAGGATGTGTAAGAGATTCGAGGCGTTGATCCCAAACTTTAAACCACTTAAAGGGAATACCCAGAACTTGTCCTCGTTTGCCCTGCTCCATCATCCCATTCCAGCATTGCCCTCTCCATGGTAACATTATCAAAATCAAAATTTCAGAATCTAAACTGTCTAATAAATGGAGAGCTTCCATACTTTCTTTGAATAATATGTTCCCTTTTTAAGAGACTGCTCGCTTCCACACCACAGTTGATGCGGCTACTAACGGAAATTGAACCTTAGTGTGTCTTTCTCTTTCTCCTTTATAGGCATCCCATGCGTGGTACCATGGCTGATTCGTACTCATGGTGCTATCCGATTCATCAATTAACTCCTCCAATTAATTCCCTTGCTATTGGCTCCTGGGTCGCCATAGAATTGTCCGCTGTATTTCATTGACATGAGTGCTATATTCGTTTTTTTTCTCGTTGGGAACGCGTACAATGCCTTTTATTGCTCGGCTCTGTGTCTTCATTAGATTCATGCAATGGACTGTAATCGGATGACCTGGAGTTGTCTGAGTCCAATAGTAATACATCAGGCAAATCATTCCTGTATTTCCATATTTTGACCCACGCAACAATACCAAATCCTGGAACCACTTCCATTGTGAAATGGTCCAGGATCTGATATTGTTGCGTCAACCAATCCCGGACCACCGGATTAGTTATGTCCATGTGTAATATGTGTTCCTATTCCGGAACGGAAAGACGACCTACTGTTTCCGTCAAGAAGTAAAGAACCTCGCACATCCTAGTTAGAACTATTTCTTCGATTTCCACTTTCAAAGCGTGATGGATAGTGGGACCATTTAAGCGGTGAAGTAACTCATTGAAATCTCCTTCCAACGCATCCAGGTCCAATGGGGACTGACCTCCGTTTGTTGTCATCTGACTGCTTTGTGACGTGCTGATTGAATTATCTTCCTCACTCATTAAAACATCCTGAGATTCTCGTTCTTCTATCTGACTGGGCTACTCTGCAATATTCTCCTTATCCATTGTAACTGCTGTTGTCACTTTGTTATCGTCATAATCGTCACTGTCGTCATCACTTCCACTGCTAGCCATGTCGTAATCAATTTGTGCACTATGACCTGGCTTTCTCCTTCTGCCACCATGAATGAGTGCAGAATAGTGTGCATGTTTGAAATACAACATTAAAGGCCATTGTAATTTATCTGAAATTGATATTGAAGTACCTTTTGAGCACAGTTATCAATGGTTAGTTGGTATTCACCACTGACCATATAGCTCTTATTGTTCTTTCTCTTGATCTCTGGCGAAAAGCAAAACACTCCCGGTACAATACTATCAGAGATTTTGCTTTATACATAGATGTCTTCTTTGCAACAGAGTGTTGATACAGGCTAGGATGTCATTGCTACCCCATGCCGTTGGGCACACAATATCCGTTAATTTTGAACCACCGGGATCAAACTCCGTAAATTAATTCTTGAAGTCCTTGAACGACTCTTTCGACGAGCTTTGTCATATCCCCGTCCCAGACTTAATAACGTCTCTTTTTTATCCCATTTGGAAAATTCACTTCGATGTTTATCAATGCCCGGGCAAAACAACCTTCTTTCAATGCCCGGGCTAACTTCTCTATTATGCGTTGGGGGCAGTTTTGTAGTGTTGAAGATGATAGCGCTTGTCCTACGGCGTACACTTGACAATTCCCACTGAACGGTGCCTTGATTGCCGTTAATCCCAGTGTTTTCATGACCATATCCAAAGTGAGTGGCTCTGTTTGATTTATACCTGTATCGTCTGATATGTTCTGAGGTTGCACGGGTCCATTTAACCCTGCAACTTCCTTTAGAATGTTTGTTACTTTATCTTTGTGTTTCTTTTCTCTGGTAAGCAAATCAGCATTATGTCTTTCTTTCATCGCGGACGATTAAAAAAATACTCCCGACTCCCTCGTAAGTGTCTGTTTTTGATTTTTTGAGCTGGGTGGTTGGACTTCCGTTTGAGCTTGATCTGCCTTTGATGCTTGCTTATTTGGAATTATTCCTGATATGGCAGGTTCATGTTTTGTATCCCGGGATGTCTACTCTCGCTTTACGGATTGAGAGATAGACATCCCTGGTGTACGTGTATTCGTGTTTCCTTCTTCGGTACCTGAATGCCTGGTCACTGTACTCTAACTGTCTTTAATGTTGGCTGTGCTTTGTTGTGCCTTAATTGACTCTTGATATTCCTTCCGCTGTGTCTGATTTACGTTGCCTCCTGCTGTTTCTTTGTTCGAGGTAGCGTCCGATTGGTGTATGTCATTTACTACTCCTTGTGCGACCTGCTCGTCTTTGCCTGTGCACTTTCCGTCCTGTTCCTTTTGGTGCTTTAGATAGGTCTTCCACTGCTGTCCTAAGCTCGTCCATACTCTTAAACGTCGGAGATCACAGACTTACTTGGCGATGTCTTCCTTCGTACTGGAAATGTAGTAATACGCATAGGATGCCCAAACGCTCCGCACCTTAAGCATTGTCGCTTTCCTCGCCTTGTCGGGTATTCCACTACAAGGATCATTCCGCACCATGAGATCTCAAAACGCTCCGTAGTGCTGGAGGGTACGTGTTCGTTTCAAATGTCATCTTCCATTGCGTCAAAGTATCTGAAAAGGGTCCACCCCTATCCAGATCTTCTAATTGAAAATTTACACCCAGAATGGTACGTAGATTTCCATAAACCTCTTAAAATACAAGGTCCTTGTTATGTTCTTTAATACGCATGTGTAGTGCCCTTGGTGACCATATGCTTCTCCATTGACGTCTACTTGTTTCTCCCACGGAGTGCCTGTTTCTTTTGTTCTCTTGCTATGTAGATTTTTTAATATATGTTCAAATCGATGGAAGGGAACCTTCATTTCTTCAGACTTTTCTGTCATATCTCTTGTGAAAAATTGAAAATATAAAGAGTGGTTGCCGGCGTTGTAGCTCATAGTTTTCACCTGCGCCACCATCTTCCATAAGTCGATCGAGACTTCGCTGCGTTTCGTCGCCACTGTAGCTATACTTTCTTCTTTGCTTTTGGTATTGAGGAAAGCTTCCTTGATAGGGCCCCCTCCTTTCAAATCTAAGATTAAACCGCCCTCCATTTGAGCTCGTATGGTCAGCACCAGCCGTACTTGTTCTCCGAACGACGTAATCCTTTTAATAAAATGTGGAAGTTGTCTCGCGAGAACTGTTCCTTTTACAAGTCCTTTTACAATCTCCCATTCTTCTTCTGTCCCTCCCTACATTGAAGAGGAGCGTGTTTTCCGTAATCTTGTTCGCATGCCCGCCGTAGTGTCGTGATTTCCTCTGGTACGTATACTTCCGTCTTGAATAAAAATGGTTTTTGAGCTTCTATTTGGAATGTCGTCGAACTCTTCTGTCCTGTTATTTTGGCCGCCCACCCTGATAGCGGGGGTGCTTAAAAATCGACTCGTTTTACCTTTCCCTGACGGAGTAGTTTTCATTGGATGGCCTCGAACACCTGGGGTGGATTTCTGGGCGCCTAGTGCGGCACCAATCACCTTGTCTTTCCACAAAGTCCAATCTATTTTGTTTTTTCTCACCACGATGACCTAAAACAGGTGGATTAGTCTTTCTACTTCTGCATGTTTGAGTTGTGGTAGTCTTTTAGCCGTCGGCGATAATCTGGACAATGGTTTCCGCGCTTTGCTGTAAATTTCCGGGAAAAGTTCTTGCGTGATACCCAACCACGCCTGAGCTTGTGGCATTACACTGGTGCCTGACTTAACCCGGTTAGGAGCGCCCCTCCATGTCTTCTGCTGTGCATACACTTTTACTTTTTTCCTTGTATGTATCATGGGTATGCCCTTCTGTAGCTGTGAGCTCTGGTTTAGTACTGTGTGCTTCCGAAATAGCCGCGGACTCTGGTTTAGGACTTTGTGCTTTCGAAGTAGAAATAGACCGCTGCTGAACGACGCAAGCTCCTGCGTTCGATGGTTAATGTTTATGCGTGTCAGATTGTGAGACAGCTGATGTAACAGGCTAGCTGTTACTGGCTTACACTGTAAAATTGCAGTGAGGAAGCGTACAATTAG
>MIQA02007636.1:0-13149 GCA_001887855.2 Sclerospora graminicola | reverse complement strand
CCGATCACGACTTCAGCGTCGATCACGACCAGCCTCATCCGTCCCACGACAACCATGACTCCGTATCACCCGCCTTGGAATCCTCTCGCTCGACCCTCTTCAGATCAACCCCTCCGTTACCTGGAAAAGCTCGCTCGTCTAATAGTTGGATCGGGCCCACTCACGTTGGGGTCCGTGAAAGCTTGTCGACTACGGTCGAAACTTCGAAGTGCAATTCCCGAGTTGGTTTCTCTTATGATGCCAATCGGGCACTTAATGCTGTGTTAATGACCGTCGGATCGTTGCCGATTCCGTGGCACATGATTTTGCTGATCTGGCTAGCCAGCTGTCGACTCTTCGGCTAGATCACGACCGACTCGACCAAGACTTACAAGACATGACTGATCGTCTTCAGAGTTTGACTATGGAGCGTGATCAGCTATCCGCTGACCTCGCTGCTCTTCGCCTCATCAGGCCTTCGGACACCGTCGCCTCCTTACAGTTGCTGATCGATTCGCTGACTATTACCATTCGCCATCAAGGTACGTTTATCCCATTCACTTCTTCTGTAATCCGTATATGACTCTACATGTTTATTTCCAGACGAACGTATTGAAGCAATGAAAGACTCCATAGTCGAGATGGTGGATCATCTACAACGGCTTGACGATCACCGTCTCGAGCGTGATCAGCTGCTTCGCGACAAGATCTGCACTGCCGAGGACGTAGAGCGTCGGGAAGTCGAGGTTTGCTACTCGGATGAGCAGGTCCATCTCCTGGTCAAGCAACTTTCCGATTCTCGCATCGACCGCGCCGACATACAGAAAAGGTTGTGCGAGAGTCGGAAGGCGGCTGAAGATTGCCGGCGCGAGCTTAATCTTGCTCGGGTTAAACTTGAAACCCTAGAGCTCGATGATCGCGCCTGGCTCCAGCATAACGCCGACTTGAGGAACCTTGCGGTGCAGACTATGGAGAGGTGGACAAACCCGAACACCGGTTCGGAGTCAGTTCGGACGGTTTTGCAACGGCTTCTTGAGCTGATCAGCTCCTTCACTCCGTCTGGAACACCACCACAGTCTCCCGAGTCTGCCCCGCCATCACCCGCGTCTTCCGTCGCTTCCTTGCCGGCCCATAGTGCTGATCAGCCCGTGATCAGCACTGCAGCGGCTTCTGCGTCTACTCAATCCCGTTCGCCAGCGACTTCGAGATCAGCCCCTTCGGTGTTAATTTCCGCGAAACGCAAACGGACCAGCTCGTCGAAGAAGAAGATGACTCCCACCAAACGCTCTCGTCTCATGGTTGACTCGGACGATGAGTCGACTGATCTGGACGAGAGGACGTTGTCTGCTCTGTCCCGATCGCGCAGTACTGATCGCCGTGTTCCAGTGCCAACCCTGTCTGGCGTGAATTCGCTGACCCAGGCCAGCGCTCTGCTTGAGTCCGAGGACGAGGACGACGATGATCTCGAGGAGGAAACACCGGCTGCGGCTGATCCCAACGTTTCTCCACCGGCCAATAGGGCAGTGATCGCCCCACCGCTCAATTTCACGGGCGTTTTCATCCCGGCGAGCCGATCATCGATCGAGCAGGACGATTACAGCTATAATCCGAACCAAAGGTTCATGGATTTGTACGTCGTCATGCAGGGCAAGCCGACTTCTGCTCACATGGCCACTCGGAAACCTTGGAGTGCTGATCAGGTATGGGATCTGACGCCTCAGGTTCTTGCCGTGAGGCACAAACTCGTCCCTCGCTTGTGGTCCCGCCCGCCAGGCTGGATCTTTCCGACAAGATCGCCGGCGCCCAAGGACAAGCAGTGGCAACCGAGGGTGCTGACCAGAGGTGCTATCGAGCTTCTGATTGATTCAGCACCTTGGGATGTCCTCATGACACCAATGCCCGGGCTGGCGTTTCCCAATCACCCCTGGTTTGTCGATCTGCAGGGACGTTTGGCCCTGTATTACCAGGAACACATCCAAGCGATATGGGAGGCGACCCACCATTTCCCGATCACGGCGGCGATGCGCAAGGACGCGTGGATCGAGCATTACCATCATGCTCGCAAGCGTCGACGCACCAAAGCCGGGGCTGCCTGGGCCGCGATCTGCGATTATATTGTCAACGGGATTCAGCGCGGCGAGTGCGATCTGGACGTTTTCTTGTTTCCTGCCGTGCTGCATTTACCTGTTCGTCGGGCGGGATCGCGAGGACTCAAGGCTGACGGCGGGGAGTGGTATCCCGGTTATGGGCATCCAACTCCGGTCGCCACGTTGCGTGATTGCCTGATCTGGACCGATCAGCAGGAGCCTTGGCGGAACCAGTTCCGATCAAGCCCCATGGATCATCCAGGGTTCGCGGTTTCTCGCCTGCGCACGAAGTATGGCCCGTGATCGTCATGACAACCAACCTTCGTTTCGTTTTTCCATAATCACTAATATATCACGACAGTTCTTGATGATTTTCACGTTCCATATTCACACTTCCTGTTCAGGTCTCACTATTGTCTCCATCTTGTATGTCGATCGCTCACATGTATGCAAATATAGTTTCTCGTGCATTATATGTATATATATACATCCATTTACTCCAAACCAGCTCAACCACCCTGATCTCCACTTGCTCGATCATTACATTTGGCTGATCGGTCACACTGTGTCAACCCAGGCTATTGAGATTCCTGGTTGCCCTCTTCGTGGGTTTGCATCACTCCAAATCTGTTTCGTCTCACCCGATCACGTTCAAATTCTCTTAACAGAGCTCCACAGTTCAGATCACGTTCGTCTACCCACTCGGGATCGTTATAACCCTTCCACCGAACCAAGTAATCACGATGGGTCCGGCCAAATCGGGTTCTCTTGCCTGATCGGGTATCCAAAATCTTCTCCACTTCAAATTCGTTCTGGTCCAACGTTCTTTCCCAACTGTCTTCAGATAAGAGAGCTTCGTCGAAGTCAAACCTTGGCTGATCATTGCATGACAGCCTGGTTTTAGGCCGATCAGGGTATTCCCGAACCAGTTTCAGCTTCGACAAGTGGACGATCGGGGAAATTCCGTAATCGGTACCTGCAGTAATCAGCCGAGCGGCATGATCACCGATCAGTTCGGCTATACGGAACGGTCCATGCCACAGATGTGCTAACGTCTTGGCATATCCTTCTTTCACGCGATCCAAGTAAAGCCAAACCCTTGATCCCGGCTCGATATTATGCGAATCGGCCTGATCATTGTTCCGATCAGCTCTTTCTTGGATGGCCCTCCGCAATCGTTCGTTGACTTGCTCCCGCGCATGTTGGTAGTGACTTTGGAGTCCCATACGCCATCGACGAGCTTCGCGATCTCGACCTCGGGTGCAGCCAACAGGGATCACCGACTCGATGGTAGATCGGGGGTCCCAACCATACGCCAGGTAGAATGGAGTATCTCCCCTGATCCGATCGAAAGAGGAATTCAACGCAAACACCAGTCTCTCTGCATATTCATCCCAATCTTGTTGAGCGGAGTCCGCGACATACATCTTGATAGCTCTGGTTAGCGTCTGTACCATCCGTTCGGCTTTACCATTCGCCTGCGGACGGTATGCCATGGTCGCGCTCTGTTTCTGGCCAAGCATCTGATTAAATGATCGGAAGACTTCGGCCATGAAACCTGGTTCGCGATCATGCCTGATCACTTCACTGGCTCCAAATCGTCGAAAAACACATTCTTCGTAACTGCAAGCGACTTGTTGGGCTGTTCGGGTAGATCCCGCTTTCGCGATCACCAATCCCGTGAACAGATCAGTCCAGATCAGCAACTCTGTGTTGCCCTTGAACGATTTTGGCAGGGACGGTATGTGATCCATCGCTATCACTTGGAAAGGGTAGGTCGCCTGTATATTTCCAGGTGATCTACCCCGGATGTTCGGCATGCCCTTCCCGGTTTCGCAATCCGTACATGTCCCGACAAACTTTTGTATACTTCTATATAAGCCTCTCCAATAAAAATGTTTGCGAATCCTGTGATACGTTCGACCTACGCCCAGGTGGCCACCCTCTAAACTGACGTGATAATGGTGTAAGATATCAGCTTGTAAAGTCTCCGGGATCACGAGCCTTGCTGATCGGTCCAGATCTGCATCGGCCTGATCAGCTTGAACATAGTAAAACAATAGATCATTTTCGTCGATCTCGTAGTTGGACGCGATCTTGGCACAATCTTTTGCTTCACCCTGGCTCAGCTTCTCCAGATCACCCTTTAGAAACGCCTTCAAATCAACGATCCATTTTTCCTCGTCTTGTGCCTTGAGAATTCTTTCGATCCGCATCTCCTGTACTATTTCTTCTGTTACGCTTTCTCGAGAGAGTGATCTGTTAGGTGGTAATCTGGTTCGTGATCTCGTCATAATCGAGATCTGGGCTGCTTCCTTTTCATCTTCCACACGAATCAGCTCAGGCAGCCTATTGATCTCCACCAGTTCCTCCAGCAATGCTTGATCAGTAACTATTGATCCGGTCTGATCACGCATGGCCATAGTGGCTAGGTGATCTGCACTCCGATTCCAATCACGTTTCACATGTAAAAGATCATGCCTTGGCCATCCACGTAAAACTTTCATAACGCGATCGTTCAGCAGCTTCAAACGCGGTGCTTTACAGTCGATCTCTCCAGTGATCTGCCGAATTACCAGGTTTGAATCTCCGCATATGATTACTCTTCCGATCTTTTGCTCTTGCAAGAGATCCAAACCTAACAGCAGACCACGATATTCGGCCTCATTGACCGTGATACCTGGAGTATAATCTGAACCGGCCGATATAACAGTCCATTCAGGCAGTTTCCATAACAGCGCACTATACGCCCCCACGCCTTTCTTCACACTCGCTGATCCGTCGAAACTTACAACGATCAGATCTTCCTCTGAGCCGACGATCGGTGGGGGTATAGTGATCGATTCACGTGGTTGCTTCCGAGGAGCGACCTCGATCAGGGCTTCATCGACTTCTGATCGGGGCGTGATGCTGGCTGCTAGTGTTCCGAGAATTTCTTCTTCGCCCTTGGTGCACTTGATGATTTCCAAAGTCCACTGAGATAACACCGCTGCCCATCGCCCCAGTCTCCCATCTAAACCACTCGCTGACAGTAACCACGCCAAACTAGATCGCCTGGATAATACCTTAATTGATCTAGTTACCAGCATAGAGTAGCAAACATCTAATACACGTAATAATGCTAGCACCTCCTTATCCACAATACCATAGTTAACTTCGTTCGGTTTTAATGTTCGGCTTGTGAACGTCACCGGGCAGTAAATTCCGTCGTGATCTTGGACCAGTGCGGCCGATATTGCCCATTTACTGGCATATAGAATCACCACGGGAATCTTCTCCGGATCGAAGTGTTTCAGTATCGGCGTCGAGATTATCTTCGCCTTCAACATACTGAAGGCTACCATAGCTCGCTTCATGTGGTCTTCTGACCGTGGCATAGTTCGATCGATTAGTGATCCAGTCTTGAGGTCCGTTTCAGTAACTTCAACTTCGTGATCAGTCTCAATTGGTGATCCTCCTACCCGATCACGTTCTCGTAGCCCATGATAATCAACTTCCTTCAGTTCATATAGTATAGCTGCGTAAATCAAGAAGTCTTCGATAAATCTGCTATAATAATTCAGAGATCCGAGGAAGGATTGCATGGCGTTCAGCGATCGGGGAAAAGGTAAGTTGCTGAGAGCGGCCAAATCCTTCGGTTTTGCTTCCAAACCTTGGATCGTTACGTTATGGCCGAGGTAGGCGACCTTAGGTTGACCCCAGAAACTCTTGGCCACACTGATCGACAAATTCCAACGCTCGCAGGTGTCTAGGAGTCGTTCGACCTTATCGCATAGCATATCCCAGGATGTTGCCGTGACCAAGATATCATCTATGTATGATCGCCTTCCCAATACTGATCGGCCCTGATCTTGGTCTGGCTCACCTTCCGTAAACACATCATGTAGATCGGTGGCTTCCCGATCAGCACTGATCTGGAAATATCCATAGAGAGCATTGTCGATCAGCCTCTGGTAGATCTGTGGGGCATTCTTTAATCCAAACGGCATCCGATTCCATTCGAAAAGTCCGAAAGGTGTAACGAAAGCCGAGATCTCTCGAGCACGATCAGTCATCGAAACCACCCAGAAACCACTAGCCATATCCAGCGAACAAAACCATAAAACTTTATCCAGATCCTCTAATAGATCGTTGATCAGGGGCATCGGATATACCATCAACTTCGTGAGGCGATTCACCATTCTATAGTCGATACACAATCGAATATCAACCCCATTCTTCTTAATCACGATCATGATTGGTGATGCCCACTGCGATGTTGATGGTCGGATGATCTTTGTACTCAGCAAACCTTTGATCAAATCGGATAACTTTTCCCGGTATTGAGGTGCAACTTTACGACAACGTTGAGCGATCGGCCTCGCATTTCCCTCGTCTATATCACAAACAGCTCCGAATGCGGCTGGGGGTAGGGCGTTACCTTTCCCCATCAGTAAGTGACGCCTCTTCCAGATGATTTCTTTAGTTGATCGATCTGCTCGGGAGTGTTCACTTCGGGATCACCGACCTGTAGATCTTCCATGGTGACTTCTGGCATATTGGGCGATACTTCCGGTAAAACGGCCATCTGCTTCTCGATACCTTCAATGTACTGATCACCACCTTCATGTATACACACTTGTTCGTCTACCTGATCTGCCTTTTTCTGATCGGTGTCATCTTGAGTCGCTCCTTGTAAGTCACTCGACTGATGGTCTACTTCGGGTTCACCTTCCTCCGTAATGACTTCGGCAGATTCACCCTCCTTTTCCTTCTCATGATCGTTCTTGAACTCCTCACAGTCATTTTCGCTTTCTGGGTCCGTTGTTTTCGGTGAGCCGGGCCTAATAATACTCAATATCTGTGGACCTTCTTTGACCCGGCTTTCCCCTGTCGCTTCGATCGGTGGTCTCCTGATCAGCAGCTTGGTCGGCGTAGAATATTCCGGCTTCTCGACCATAGGTGAGGTATCTTCATCCGCTAAGTCTTCGTCACTGATCAGGTCCGTGGTGGCCTGATAAGCCAGATTCTGCCATTCAATGTATCTTCGTGATCCCACTGAGACATATCCGATCTGTCGAGGTACTTTCCCTTCAGGTAACCACATCCCTAAGATCATGTCTTCGTGGACGATCAGCGGCTGATCGGATATATTCGTGACCCTGATGTAACTTGATCTGCCGATACCTTTAACGAACGTTGGTACCCATCGTTCACCACGGGTTAGCCACAATTTCTGTTGCCGATCGCTCGGACGAATCATCACGTCGACTGATCGGGCCACCCCAATGTTTTCGTGCTGACCCATTTTAAGCATCCGCACATGAGTACCATATAAAGGGCGTCGGCCAGATAACTGAATATCTGCACCTCATCCGGCAGAGTCAGGGTTTCATGAGACAGGTCAAGTCGTATACCGGCTGGTATTATGAAATCCATTCCCGGTATCGCGTCTTGACCGGCTAACCGACCAACCCAAGCGTTGAAATAGTAGACTAGAGAGCCTGCCAAAGTGATTTTAAAACGTGATCGCCCTTCCGTCATGTACGCACTTTAGCCGATCCCGACACATTCTTGCCTCTGGGTACTCTCTATACGACATCCCACCTTACGTGCAAAGGCGGAGTCGATGATCGAGACTTCTTCTCCAGAGTCAAAAAGAATTGTGGTTTTTTTGTTGTTAATCTACCCATTAGCTTTTGCTTGTTTAAACCACTTGTCGGGGGAGTTATACTTCCAGTATCCTCGGGACTCGCCGGGCAGTAGATCCAACTTCATAATCACGTCTGAACGGGAGTATTCATCCACTCTGAGACTGTGAATCGGACATCGATCGACGCAATTTGAATTAGAACATGTATTGTCGGTTATCTTCTTTTCCTCAAACTTATCTCCGCTACCGACATATGCATAAATGCAGAACGTAGATCGCTCGGCTCGAACCAGATTCTAACCTGGCGAGCGATCTAGTTTAACATTTTCTCGACATCTGGTGGAAGCATACCAGCATGTTTAGTCGGCACATACCACTTGCGCATCAGATTAAAAAAATCTTCAATAGGGCAGGCACCGGCGTCATGAAGCTTCCCACAAGTCTTGCATACGAAAAAGCAATGATCAGAAGGGTGACCTTTACGATCACATTTTCCACACGTAATTCTTTTCCAACAATCACGATCTCCATGTTTGGTCGACCCACAATGCACACATTTCTTGCGAGATCGGTCCTGATCAGGTTGAATACCACCAGGTTTCCGTCCATCCATGCCATTAGCCGATGATCTCGGGCGATACACTGGTTCCGTCGTAAAGATATGACGGTACTGTTCCTCGTCCGAGCTCAGACTTGACTGACCACTTTCCTCTTCCGAACCTGAACTGTCTGATTCCTTCGTGATCATCCGAATTGCTCTGGCTGGTCGTGCTGCCGGTATCTTGCCCTGATCAGGGTGTGGCTTTGACCGGTACCGGTTCGATCCTACCTCGACCTTGGGCTGTCGACTTTTGGCTCGCTGCAGCGTCCTCAGAGTCAGTTCCAGTTGCTCTGAGTCCTTTATACGGAGCAGGGTTAGCTGATCGGCCAGATCGCGATTATCCAGAGTACCAATGAAGTGTTCGACATGCTCGCGGGCTATATCCGGGTGTCGTGGGTCCTTGATCGGCATTTTCGCGCGTAGACCAGCAACATTCAACCGATGTAAGTACTCGATCGGCGTCTCGTCGGATCTTTTCTTCATGTGGTAGTACTGTCTAGCGACAGACACCCCCGAGTTGCAATACTGTTCTTCAAACTCTTCACACAAACGAGGCCACTTCAAACGCACTTCTCGACTCAGCTGTTTAAGCCAGTTCTTGGCCGGGCCTTTCATTAGATCAGCGAAGATCAGGCATCTTTCACCTTCCGGTGTCTTGTCCCTCAGAAAAGCTGATTTAGTCCGACTTAATCAAGCTCTGGCCTGATCATCATCCATATCCTTGCCGGTAAAATCTTTCAATTCCGAGATCGCAGACATTCGCACTCGGGTGATCGTTCCGGAATCGCTGTCAAATGCCTGCGCGGAGGCCATATTCGCCCTACGAGGCATCTCAATGTCCAGATCATCCGGATCGAAATGCTGACTGGTCTCTCCTTCTGACTCCATGTCCACATCACTACGTGGGGGTGATCTGTGAAATCGATCTTGGTGACCGGCCTGGCATATCGATCGAACAATTCCGGCTGATCGGACCGATTCCATATCCACATCCACGGGTTTCTTGATCGGTTTCTCAGCGGATTGATTCATGTTCGATGCTGATCGCCATGGTTGTCCTTGCCCAGGTGTGTACTGAGGTAATCCATATTGTTCACTCGCAAATCGGTTCATCATAGTCGCGAACATGGTTCTCATTTGCTCTGGGACCTCCGGCATGTTGGTAGGGTCACTGCTGGGAGTCGGATTGTTCTGTGGAACTTCTTGAGCATCTTCAAAACTATCATCTGATCCGACTCGACCAGGTTCAGGCTTCCTTTTCCTGTTCTGCGACTCGATCTTGGGATCGATCTGCTAAATCCCTTTCTGGCCCAACGTCATACGTGTGATTCCAACCGAGGAGTCGGTGGAGGCCGCTCCAGATTGTGATGACGATTGATATATCGACTCAATATCCATAGGATATTCAACCAACTGAGATCGGTGCGAAGGATCCGCGATCTACGACTGGACCACTGGGTTAGCCCCTAGTAACGAGGCAAGGTGATCATACCGAATTGTCATAGCTTCTCTGATCGTCCCTTGATCCAGATCAAACAGCATATTCGCGTTGAAGGCACCAGTAGTGAAGCCAACTTCGTCGATCTGCGCGAAGAGGTTTCTGATCAGATCAAGTTGGCTGCCTGTGATCACCGGCCGGGTCGCTCAACCTTCAAGCTTCCCGATGATCTTAGGTTTAATGATCATCATCACTCGGTTGGTAGCCACGAACTTGTGAAACTCTCGAAGATAGAACAGTCGTTCCACATCCTGGACAGTGGTCTTCTCGGCTGGTTCGATCTTCTCTTCGTCTTCCTCGAAGATCTTCGGTTTAGGTTTCACATATTTTTTAGGTGGATCACAATGATCCGCCCCCATGTTTTTTCTGTCTTTTTCCATTTTCTTCTTATGCATAGGATCAAGGTTAGCACCTCGATCCTTTCCCGGGTTATAGTCAACTTTACTATAACCCAGATCGGCCCCGATCGAGGCCATGTGGGGAGTTTTTTCATCTTTAATCTCGACCTGGCACTCCACCAAACCAGGTCGATCATCGCTTCCTTTAGAAAAGGACAGCATCGGAGGCGATACGCCTTCCTCCAATACACCCGAAAAAGTTTCCTCCACTTTGATTTTCACATCTTTTTCATCATCAAAGGAATCACGGTGATATCCTGAGTCACCAAGTGATCCGGGCACGCGCACCATTGTGGTGGAGCCGATTTCCAAATCCATGACAGAAGCCTTGGGTGGAATCCGGATACCCACTGGCCCGGACGACCAACTATCGGAGGGGGTACTCCGTTGATCCTGATCAGCATCAGAATCAGATGAATCACCATTGTGGTGACTGATCTGATCCTCCCGGTCATCTGGCCGGTCGTCATGCGCGTCAGGATCTATGTTTATCTTCATCTCACCTTGTGTACCCGTTGATCGGGGATGGTTACACTCACTTAGGTGGACTCGGTGACGAATTCGATGATCTTGATCAGGTCGGAGGGGATGACCTTCTCGAGACGGGGGTGTCCTCGGGTGGAAATCTTCACCGGAGAACGGGTTGGGGTCGATACTTAATCAGTATCTAGGCACTGATCAGGAAAGTTCGTCAGATCAGGCCAGCCAATGAGAGAGAGATAATACGAAGCCAAGAAAACGCGATCAAACCACGATCTTCCACAGTAATCCACAAACGTTATCTCCACAAAACCTTTTCCAATATTATTGACGTGTTCCAAACACGTGTGCGTTGAGGATGAGGTTCGATCACCTAAAACAAACCCGTCGGGGGTCTTCCGGTAAACCAAAATGCGTCTAAGCGCGTCTTAACCGGAAAATAGTTGAGCAAGAGGGGACTAATCAACCGTGTGCTCCCAATGACCGCAACACGTGGCGGAGCGACTCTTTGCTTTAGGGGGAAAATCAAAACCTGTTATTATATATGCAATGTCCTATACCTGTGTACCGTACACCAACTCATGCCTGACTTATACTTCGAACCTATTTACTTCGTCGCACGGTTGCGTAGCACCACCTTGCCCATCCTGGCCGCACCTTCAAGCTGATCTGTACCACTTCTGCCCTGATCACGACCCGACTCCTAGAAAGATCTTCAACCCATCCCGATCTTCGATAAACGACCTTGAAACCACTCGAGATCTGCTCTTCTAACACCTGCCCACTTCGTATCCAGCCCGACTTAACCAAGAACTTTACTTGCCTTCGCATCTGGACGCTGATCAGAGGCTGATCAGCCCTGATCACGATCGATATAGTGATCAGCCGAGTGATCAGGTGGTGATCAGGCCGATCAGCCCTTGATCACCTCGGCAACGCTCTGGGTCACCATCACCACGACTCAATTCATCTGCTAAGCCATAGTTCCGACCTCCATACCTCGTCAGGGCAACCATATCACACTGACTTCATCCGATCGGGCCTGATCGGGCCTTATCGGGACTTTCCGCATCTTTCCTGGACGAATCCATCAGTGATCATCATTCACACAACCTGTCACTCCACATGCCCGACTTCATTCCACATCTAACCTTCAGTTCTCGGGCATAATCGGCCGATCAGGCCGTAACTTCGTGTCATGATCAACTTCAACCACTGTATCGTTCATAGATCGGCTAGACGGCTGTCCCTGACACGTCATGTCAACAGTTGCTCACCTCGTTTTACATCCACGGGAACTCCACTTAGTAATTGAGATAACGATCTTGATCGTGATCTCCATCGTTCCATCAGTGTCTGGGACTGGGCGTAATGACAGTGCTTGGCTGATTTCTTCACATCGTGAATACCCGTTGTCCGCCACCTTTTCATCGTAACTGTGATCGGCCTTTCCCACCCATCAACCGTCATATGTTGATGGGTGTTCCATCGTCACCAATCAACGGTCATGTGTGGTCCACTTCGTTCTCAACATTTTCTGATCGCTTTACCACATAGGCATGTGGTGGCAAAATAAGCTTGTGAACGCGGGTCCACAATCTTTTGCACAGAGAGGGCATTTTCCACCTTTGCGATCCACCTACGAAGGGGTTCACCCCCTTCGCCAGTAAAGGGCGGAATCCGCGCCTTTACCACTTCAACATTTGCACTAGGTGCAGGCGCTGCTGTTGCTGCTGATGTTTGGAAGCGCAATATTGCGTTGCGCACCTGAGGATTGTGGTAAAGTGACTTATGAATTAATGTGAAGTACTTTCCAGAGGGCGCATTCTGATTGGCAGAAATACGGACCAAGGGCGTAGGCGCCGGATAGCCGCCGCCGAGCATACCTACAAGCGGCCAGACGGCGCCAGACTTGGAATCAGGCCGGACGAATGTGATAGAAGCCATGGACAGTTGGGCTAGTGGGCTAAGCGGACGGGACGACCGCGGACGTTGGACGGCCGAGGGGCGGATTGGTGGCGGATTGTTTGGAAGGTGTGAGAAAAAAGGGCCAGAAGGAAGACGAGTGTTCTAGTGGATGAAGGAGGCACCCGGATCGGATGAGAAGCCGCCGAGGAAGAGCTAGCGCCCACGGCTGAGTGGCTCGGATAGATGGCCATCCGGCCGAGCCAGCCGGGTACAATGTACCAGCCGGACTGGTACCAGCTGGGTTCGGTGTACCGGCCAGGCGGATACACAAAAATCGGAGTTAACCGAGCTACTTCGGGTAAGATACATGACTGGTCAGCCGGGCTATTTGGGGTAGGTTACACAAAAGGGAGTATTGGATATAGGGATAAATCAGTATACGTTTCACTTTCTTAGACACAAGTCGCTTTTATTGGTTCACAGCGGAGGCTAACAAGGTCCCCTCTTGCTGCTATTGGTTTGCCCGGGGAAGGTTAAGTTAACCCACCGGAAGTCCCCTGACCGGG
>MIQA02007634.1:0-12768 GCA_001887855.2 Sclerospora graminicola | reverse complement strand
AGGCCTCCCAAAACCCGGCTGATGGCACAGGTAAGGACGGAAAGGAGGAACGGATCCAGAATGCGGAAACGAAGCGCCTTCTGAAGAAAAGAGCAATATCGGAAACTTACGAAGCCGAGGGGGCACTGCCGGACAAGGCGGCAGTTCAGGTAAACAGAGATTTGATAGACGAGTTCATCGCTACAGACCAAAACGTTACGATGGAGGAAGAGGCGGATTCAGCAGAAACATGGGTACAAGTATGGAATTCAATGGCATCGGTGTGGGAGAATAAACACGGTTCTAGTTTTCCAATCGTGGATACTTCGCCAAGTACGTGGATACGGGGCTAAGACAGAAGGGGCGGCGATCACTCAACGCTTGGAGACATTCAGTCACCCGTTCAAAATTTTAAAGCGTCTTAATGAGGAATCCATGGTTGAGATAACAAAACCATGGTACAGAGAATGTTGGACGAGGATGATCATGGAAAGGCAACAGAGGAAGACCGAGGGTTTGAAACCCGGGGATTTTCTTCAGTGGGAACAACCAGTAGCAATGGTTGAAGACGAGATGCAAAAGGATGCGATTCGACATAGCCAAGCATGGAGACGACTACTAAAACACAAGTATGGGGGAGACCCCCTCTGGAAGCTATGTGACCCACATTGAAAGAGCACTTTCGTTCGGATTGCGATATGTGCGCACGTTTATGGCATTCAGCTCGCGGCTTTAATAGGGGAGGACATCCTCCCTGGAGACGGAATCTGGGTCAAGTTACGGCGACAGGAGGTGAGTACGCAACAGTCACCAGGGTACAAAGTGCTGATCAGACGACTCCTAAAGGACGACACGAAGATATGGAAAGAGATTGTTTGCTTCTTGAAGTCCCGAAGTGTGGGGGGACATGGTAAGGGGGGGGGTGAGCAATGACTATCCGGGGGGCACGGAAGAGCACCCACTCACTTTATATTAAGGGCAACGTACGGGTTGTAGATGAGGTCCAGGCACTTATGGACACCATGGATGCGTATTGTCAAGACAAGGTAGCTGTTGTATGGGAATGGAGGTCTAATAAGCCAGCAGATGGCAGATTGTCCGAGAAAGTTTCAATTATTATACAGAACGTGAGGGGCTTCCCAGAGAGCACAAGACAGGCATGGCTCCAGGCGTGGATACATTTACTCAACAGGGAGTGACCAGTCTGTATCTTACTGCAGGAAAAACACATAGTCTCAGAAGAGGGAGCGGGTATTGTATCCACCACATGGGAACGAATGCGGGGGTACAATAATTCTAATCAAAGGCTGTCTCTTTGGAGTCGGGAAGACGCGCACGGGGGGAGTGAGAATTCTAATTTTCCCGGAGGCGGCGGAGTGCATGCAGCCTTGGAAACGGGAGTTCTGGACAACTCGAGAGATGGGAGTGGTGTATAGGGATTGGAGAATTCTAAACATTTATGCACCGTCTGATCTTGCTACTAACAGAGCTGTTTTTTCACAGGGTTTGACAAGTGGAATTTGACAGCAGAGGACAAGGTAATGATAGCTGGTGATTTTAGCTATGTCTAATGGCCACTGTTAGATAGACGAGGGAGACCACCTAAGGCTCCCAGTTGGAGATCAGAGAGCCCAAAATTCTCGCGTCTGGTTGAACGATGCAATCTCATTGATGCTTCAACGGCACAGTTTTCCTCATGGGACTTGGAAATCGCCAGGTGGAACCAGAGTTTACGTTTTGGCGGGGTGCGAAGGCCAGTCGTCTGGATCGCTTTTATTCTTCTCCGCGGCTTATAACGGGTGGATACAAGAGGTTTCTCACCCGGCAGTGCAGTCAGACCACGAACAAGTGGAACTTTCCTTACTCCCACCGGGAAGGAACACCGTAGACAGGACAAGAAGAAATCGAATCACGTATCCCATAAGACGGTGGGGGGCTCAGGAAACTAAGAGAAGAGATTAGGAACAAGAAGAGCATCGCGTGGTGGCCACGGTAACAGCAGGAACCTGAAACGCGTTCATGCACAAATGGATAAAAGCTATTCAGACGGTGAGAAAGAGGGTGGCGCAGAGACGGAGACGAAAGGCGCGAACGTTACGACAGAGTCTCTATGGAACATGCACGGACAGATCGCAGATGGATCAGATCCACCGAAACGAAATGAACGCATGAGAAAAAACAGGTGGAGACAAGGACTGGAATTACGACGATCAGCGGGCGATGTCCGCTGGTTTTTTCAACAGACTGCCATATGGGAGAGAAACCAGAGGGTATCAAACATCACCGTGGCTCATCAGGTAGGTATCACGGAAGATTTAAGTATTCATGGCAAGTTCGCGACGGTATGGAATCAGGTTCTAGGGCACATCGACAGATCAGTGAGTACGGATCGGTTAGTATCCAAATTCGATGAATTTGTCAAGTTTGACAACATAGCGAAAGTAACGCCACATGAAAATGAGCAATTGATTGCCCTCTTCACAGCTGAGGAGATCAAATGGGCTATACGGCTACTCGAACGACGGAAAGCAGGAGGGCCGGACGGCCTAAATAATGATTTCTTCAAAGACTTTTGCGACGAACTAATGGAAGACCTCCTTACCGTCTACAATGAAATTATGCTTGGAGGGACACCACCGGATTCTTTCAGGGAGGCTATTATAATTCCATTGCGAAAGAAAGGTGACTCTCAGAACGCAATGGACTACAGGCCAATTTCTCTTCTACAAACCAGCTATAAAGAAATATTTGCGAAAATATTGGCGATTCGACTACAAACTTTCCTGGGGAAGTTGATTGGGGTCTCCCAGCAGGGGTTAGTGCGTGGCAGACGCATGGACAGAGCAGTTATGGCTATGATGAATATTTTACAAGGGGCACAGCCTTGCGATGGATTGGTCCCCAGAAGACAGCCCAGAAATTCTCTTGCTTGATTTTGCGAAAGCTTACGACACAATAGCACAGGGAATTTATGATGATGACATTGGAAAAATTCGGATTTTCGAGTGGTTTTATTACGTTGATGCGATCATTGCTTGGCGGAACGACGGCTCGTTTCCTCGTCAATGGCACTGTATCAGAGGCAATGGAAGTGCGATCAGGTATTCGACAGGGGTGTCCTCTGACCCCCTGCTGTTTATTCTTGCAGTTGAACCGCTAGGGATAGCGATTGCGCAACACGACGGGACTCAAGGTATTTCAGTATCAGGAGGAGGTAAAGGAGGCTTTGAGCACAAGTTCTACGCATTTGTTGACGATTCTACTATTTTCTTTTGACATGGGCATCAGGCCTCTACAGCGTTGAACATCGTCAAACATTTTGGCACTTTATCAGGTTTGAAAGTTCAACCTGCCAAGTGTAATTTCATATTTTTGGAGGGTAAACCGGTTATCAAGGAGTGGAAGAATATACCGGTATTACAAGTGGGAGAGGTAACTAGAGACCTCGGTTACCAAATCGGCATTGGCGACACAGACAGAATAAACTGGGAGGATAGACTAAGAGCTGTACAACGGCGACTACTCACGGCGGCTCAGTGGGGAACATCGGTGATAGATAGGGTTACTTTATTCAATGCCGTAGCCATTCCAGTGATTCTCTTCACAGCAAAAGTGTTCGCTCCCCCTCAAGATGTTCTCCAGCGGTTGATTCATTTGCAGAAACGATTTATTTGGTGGCACCAAACGACAGCGGAGCCCAGTAGAGACAAGATGTAACCTGCGCTACTGTATACACCAAAATCGGTCGGCGGCTTAGGGTTAATTTCGATCCCAATCGCCATACATTCCTTATTGGTCAAGGAAGCGACATGTTGGCTCCTGGAACCGATTGACCGCTACTCACAAGCGTGGAAAAATTGGAGCGGCCTATTCCTAACAACGAGCTCTAACCAATGGCTAACCCCTTCGGAAAACCGAAGTTTACCTATGAACAGAGGCGCCTGGACTTCACAACAGCGGGTACAGGAGCAACTTAGACAAGCAATAGGACCTACTATGAAGGAACTGAGCGGTTTGGAAAGGTACGTGAAACATTTCCGGCCATTGATCTTAACTGCATTAGAGCCTCAGGTCCAATTCCCGAGCCGAGCGGTGAGACGAGGCGAGGAAGTTACACTGGAAGTGGATATTGACAAATACGACTGGCATCATCAGATGCCCAAGCATATTATGTCATTTTGGGGCACCTACGCGTGGGTGGACAACCCGTGGATTCGAGAAGGATCCGTTAACGCAGTACCATGGGTGAAGTATGATCGCATTCCGCGGCCGGGTGTACAAGAACTACGGATTAAGAGGACAAGTAGAACCCAGTTTCAATGGGTTGTTATGGTGGGAGGACCAGAAGGGGCACACAATGGCGAAAGTTGCAAGATGGTTACTGGTTATTATTCTCTGGCAGCCAAGAGTTGACATTGGGGAGTGTATTGGCCGTCTGCCGCCTATTGCGATGTTTCACCAAGATGGAATCCTCTCATAGGTAACTTGAATGCTTGTACAGCCGGTTACTATAGAAGGAACCTGGCCGGAGACAGGGCAACGTATTCACTTCAAGCAGCAAAAGCACGGGTTATATTGGATCATACACCACACTCAGTCGAGCTGGACATCACAAGACAACCAGAACGATCAAGAGCACATGCTTAGAGTGGTTTTTGCGCCCCCCCCCCGCATTGCACGGGGTGCCGTGGGCAGTTGAAGGGCATACAAAACTGCATGCGGTCAGTTACCGGCTACGACGATCCTTTCAGATCTTGTACCAATGCTGCGTGGCGAGGCCTTTACGTCTAGTTGTGGACAAATGGGCGACCAAGTGCGCACTCGACCAAGTGTTGTTTTCTTGGTTGGAACAACCGACAAAAGATCTATGGAATCACAAACACACACTAACCGACTACCAAGCATGGACTATATATCGAGCGGCGACAATGCAACTAAATGTTTTTTACGATGGATACATATCGGCGCGGAGATGTGTCATTGATTCTGAATGCACATCTTCGGGGAAAGGGGTTTCACATATCATGTGGGGGTGCCGAAGAGCTCAAGATTTATGGGTACGATTAATAAGTCATCGGTTTGGAGAGCGAGTTAGGATAAGCGAAGTAAGTAAATTTCAGCGCCACTGTACCCACCTCCCATTTCGGGGTGTTTAATGGAAAGGCTCAAGAAGCGATGTGGTGATCAGACAGAACGGGGGATTCAATTGAAAATTTGCATGAAAATTTCCAAGGAAGAAGACGTGAGCGGCTAGATGATCAGCGCGAAATGGACAAGTTTTCCGTAGCGGACTACTCAGACGGAGCTTGCAGGTAGTTCTTCGAAAATTCGTAGCAGCTAATAGTAATTAAGCTCAATAGACCGTAATTTACAACAACAGTCTTTGCCCGTCTGTTATTCGGGTTGTGGGTTTCATCTTTTTCGTTGAGGCGAGTAGTGATTGCATTCACGAACAGACGCTTAGCTACCGCGAACGACGACGGCGACCCTTCAATACTTCGAGGTGACCGGATGCCTTGTTTACGACGTGACTCGATCCAAAGTGCATATGATCGCCATTGTCTTTTCTCCTTGTTTGAGTATTTTTCGTGCATACCAGCACGTGCTTGACCAAGTTCCTGCACGGGATGGCGTTGACAATAACTTCGCCACGCCTGATGCACGCCACATCCGGGTGTCGCTTTGTAGTATTGCTCTCGAATTCAACTCGAAAGAGCTCCCAAACCCTCTGCTTCGGTCGTCCCATCCTGGATCAGTCACCTTTCAGCAGCGGAAGTACCCTCCCCCGTCCCGCTGTTGGTCACGTTGGTACTGCTCGTCCCGCTTTTGGTCGCGGTGGCGCTGCTCGTCTCGCTGTCGCTCGGGTCGCTAACCCTCGAATTGGCGCTAAACGATTAACGTATGACCCCCTCCCGATGAATTTGACGGACAGAGTTTTTTTTGCAAATGTGTGTTGTTTCAAATTAAATTTAACGTTATTGTGATGTGAGTTTCCATTATCAAATTTTCCCAGACCCGGTGTTTCGTTCACGACCACGGAAATCGTCACAAAACCGTCCCCCTGTATTGTATGATATCTTATCTACTATAGAAACGTTTTTTAAAACGATGCCAACTTGATGTGAAGCGTTGATTCGTGAGGCTCCTGTGTGACGGTTGGGTTTAGTACGATGCGTGTGGGGGGGGGGAGATCACGAAGGGAACGTGGCTTGTGAGGTGGAGAGCTTGGAGGAGTAGATCGCGGGGACATCGAGGGCAAACCCGTTCGCTTCTCTGAAAAAAGTGGATGTTGGTGAATCATGTCGGAGGTTCCATTTTTCAAATCAGGCACAGATCAGTAATGAAATGATTGGGTAAAATACCCACTCTATATGCCAATCAAAGGGACTTGAGACTGGTTTGGGGGGATGGGTCCAAACCGCCCCGTTTGGGCATATTTGGGTGGAAACCACATTACCGCAAAATATTAGCTGTGTCCACAGTCATGTTCCCACAAAAATAATTTTCCTGAGAACCTGTGGAATGCGATGTCCCCCCTCTGACATTTTATACTGAACTGAACGACAAGGGTGTTCTTTGCCGCAGCCATTTCCACATGTTCTGACAGTCCGAGTGATTAAGGACTTATTGAGGGCGCTTCGGCGAGAAAGGTTGTCGCGGGTTCAAACCCCGTTAATGCCCCGCACATAAATTGGTAAGTTAATTAAATTCTAACTCGTCTGTTCAAAGAAGCAACACTAACATATATTTTTCGGTAATTTACACACAGCTTTCAAGAATGCCGTCGACGACGTCGTTAGCAACTGATACAGTGCCGACATCGCTGTCAAGAAGATGAATTTCTTCAAGACGAGCCACAAGGTTGTTGTAACTTGTCTGCGCACATTTAGACAGCTCTTCCTCCTTGAGGATTGGCGAAAATCCGTTGCTGATTGTTGCGATGGAGAGCTCTTGCCACGCGTCAGCAATCCACTCTACCACATCGTCGCGCGTGGGCGGGACGAGCTTGAACACACCGCTATCATTGCTGTGGCTGTCGAGCTGCTGGTGAAGCATTTCAGCCCACCGAGCACGCAGCCTTTGCTTGAAAGGGGCGTTCCACGACACATCAGCAGGTTGGCAAACGCTAGTGCAACCAGGAGGCACTCGCATGAGCACCACGCCGAGCTCTTCAGCGCACTGTCGCACTCGATCTGACCAGTGTGCGGAAAAGTCATCCCACAGCAGGAGGATGGGGGGCACTTGTCACCAGCGCCGGTCACCGAAGTGGTACTCGAGAAAGAGCACAGACATCTCGGTGTTCCACCACGCCGTCGCATTGGCGAAAGTCTGGACGCCGAACGCCGACTGCAGATCGCGCACCTTGACCCACAGCCGCTTGCCGAAGTCGTGGCGTTTCGCATTGTTCTCAGCGGCTGTCTCCTTCTTCACAGGGATCGTGGTCTTGAGAATGAGGAACGGCTCGAATTTGTTGCCGAAGGAGTCGCCAAGCAGCATGCACGTCACTCGTTCCTTCGCCTTGCCGCCAGACCGAACCCACACGGTCTGGGTTCCCTTGGCCGCTATCGTCTTGGTCGGGATGTGCTCGAAGAAGGCTGGCGTTTGATCGGGGTTGTACACCACGTCGACACCGAGCTCAGCCATGCGCTGCTGGATCTCGAAGGAGAACGCTGCTGCCTTCACGCTGGCGTCAGCAGGCGAAATCTGTCCTTGGCAAGTTCTTGTGCGGAAGGCGAGCTTGTGCCGGTGGAGAAATGCTTGCCGCCACGCCCACGAAGCCATAACCGCTGTGGCAGAGACGCCAAGCTCGCTGGCAACCTGAAGTGCCTTGCGCTTCAACATTAAAGCCGAGACGGGAGCTCCTTCTGCGCGATATCCGTTGATCCACTTGATCAGATCCAGCTCGGCGTCTCGTGGCAGCGTCGTGGCAGTGCCGATTTCTCGTGAGCATCGCAGTTTGCTTCTTGCCTGGGTCGCGCAGAGATGCATGAGCTTCTCCCTGCTCTTTGTCTACAGGTACACGCTTATGCGCTTCGTGTCCTTCGCCGAGCCGACAACGCCTGGGTAGAACCGTTCGAGCGTCGCGGGCATGCCGTGTGCGTCGAAGTGGTCGATCACAGCGAGCCGAAAGCTATTTGTTGGCACATTCCTCACGTACTGTCGTGGCTTCCTCCCTCCGTCTTCGCTTGCTCTGTTTCGACCGCGTGGCATGTTGGTCAATGAGAAAAATTAACCAAGCCAGCGGGTTGAGCAGACAGCAGGTTGAGTAGCCAGCAGCCACCAATTTTTTGATTGACTGTTAGTGAGTGCATTCTGTCGGATAGAACAAGGGCTGGAAAAACCCCGATTTTTTTCAAATGGAAAATCGGGTTTAAGGTTTTAATACAATAAAACCCGATTTTCCCTATTAAAACCATGTTTTTTTTCAGGGAAATTTATTGAGATTGAAGAGCGCTCAGGGCGTATTGTTTAAACATTATACGATCAGGATTACTCATCAAACTCTTCGCCATCGTCTTCGTCAATGTCTGCAAGGTCTGCAAGGTCTTCGTCTTTTAGAGAATCATAGAACGCAGGCAGATTGCTCTTGATGAACACCAACTTCTCTACAGTCGATGGCTTCAAACTGTTTCGCAACTTCGAATGAATAAAGCCCATAGTCGAGAAGTTACGTTCCGACGCTGCACTTGACGTCGCCATGCTGAAGAGCTTGATCGCGACTTTCTGCAGCTCAGGCCATTGTTTTCCATCAATTAACCAGTATTGGAGTGGGGTCTTTGAACCTTTCATCAGCATCTGGAATCGGAACGCCTTTGTCACCTTCTCTCGCGATGCCGCGATCAAGAACTCGTTCAACTGAATGAATAGCTTCTCCTTCCGTTCATCATCGATGGGGGTAAGATCGTCAGCGGGCGTGCTGACCAGGGCTTTCTTCAGACTTAACCGATTAGATTGCGGCAACTCCAATCCAAGAAAACGAGGATCGAGTAGATACGAGAGTCCATGTGCCGTGCCGTACATGAAATGAAATCGGCGTTCTGCCAAATGGACAAATAATCGAATTCATTGTGGTTGATAATGTCGGATTCAAGCAACTTCATGATGCAGGCGGTAGAGCATGAAAGTCGAGCATTACCTCTGAGATTGGTAATTTGTCCGACTGATACTTCACGATCAAACCATCAAAGGGACCAAGAATCGCGAGGGCCTTCTTCAGGTTGTTGATGAATCCGTCGTTAACCACTGTCGTCTTCACCTTCAACCGCTCGTCCCTCTGAGCTGGTGTGCCTTGAACAAAATCTCGTCCGGTACAAAGCGCCTGTAAATGTCGTTCTGATTCAAGAAGTGACGCGAACATGGCCTGAATTGTTCCCCATCGACTCGGAGCAGGGCGTATGAGCATTCTTGAGCCATCTGTCTGCTGTAACTTGCGCAGCTGAGACTTTGCGACATGGTGATTGTGGAAGTATTGACGACATCCTTTCACGCGGCAACAAATTCAAGCATGTCCTCGAAAGGATAGTCTCGGGGATATGTCGCCATGGAGTCCCCAGTTTTCTTAGTCTTTGTCGCTGCAAACATGTCCTTAACGAATAGATGGAGTCCATGCGAACAGCAACCTTGGAAGTAACGCGACGGAAACCACTGCTGCAGCAACGTCCATGCTTTCTTATTTGTTGTCGTGTTATCAGTTACTGCGCCGGCAAAACTCGTGGACTCATAATGGCGAATGACGCGCGCAATGTCGGCTGCAATGAACTTGTGATCGTGGCTCGTCTCTCCTGTGGCGACTGATTCCAGGAGCAGGCTACACTCGGGCGACACCGCCATGTAATTGACGATTGC
This sequence comes from Sclerospora graminicola, assembly GCA_001887855.2. Lineage (NCBI taxonomy): Eukaryota > Oomycota > Peronosporomycetes > Peronosporales > Peronosporaceae > Sclerospora > Sclerospora graminicola. Next base: position 2,943 of record MIQA02007634.1, on the reverse strand, counting down.
ATCATTCTTCACGTTGGACCAGGAGTCGGAGATCAGACAGGAAGTCGCACCTTTCATACGCTTGTTGACCTTGGTTTTCAAATCGAGGTGGCATGCATCTAGTAGGGACGAGCTCAACTGCTTTCTTGTCGGGAGCAACTTCTCATCACGTCGAAGGGCATTGATGGCGGAAACCAGATGCACATCTTCAACTCGTTGAAAAGACATGCCAGTACTGTAGTAGTGCATGGCCAGATGTTTCTGGAACCGAGTCCTTTCCTGCTTGCTGACGGCGGGGAGCGCATAGCACTTAATTGATTGTTGGCTGAGACGTACGCTACCATTGTTGCTACGATTCAAAGATCCTTGTGAGGAGAACATTCCTCCCTTCTTATTACCTTCGAACCAATCGGGGCGCTCATCCATCTCCATGCCGTTCATTAGCTTCCGGAATGCTTTACACCTATTTAAATGCACCTTGGCTGATTCCCTTTTTTATGATGGTTGACTAGCATATTACAGTGCTTGCATATGGCCGACTTGTGTTTGTGAGGCTCGACGTCATTAGAAAAATAAGACCAAATAGTACTCGAGGTACGGCCACGCTTGTGTGTCGAAGCAATTCTATTGTCCTCCCCACCATCGCTCTCGTCAAGTACCGCAAACACTACATCGTGTTCTGCCACTAATTCGGTTCTGACACTGGCACCGATGGATGCAGAACTACTGCTGGCAACATCCCCCTCTGCCCCTACCATGACTTGATATGAAAAATGTCAGGTATCATTGATACCTGACTAACTGACAATTATTGCGCCGTCACGGACTTTTTTCGAATAAAACCCGATTTTATAACATTTCAGAAAATCGGTTTTTTTTAAAAACCTTTAAAAACCCGATTGTAAAAAACCGCGTGGTGCTAGCCTTGGATAGAACAAAATGCTATGGAATGGGTTGTTTTGATTGGACAAATATTATCGTCGGATACTTGCATGAAATCAATCATGCAGTAAAAAGGTAAAAAAAGGTAGCTTAAAACCTGATCAAATGTGGTTTTGAGTTTCGAAATACTTCTTAGAAACTTAGTTGACTTTCATGTCCGATCATTATTGAACAGACTTTAATACATATATTCCCACAAATGATCATGCACTATCAGTATACTCTTTATACCACATCAGGTAAGTGCACAGGAGGCACCGCATTCATTGCCGCCGTAGCAAAAGATTGATTGTAAATTGACACCTCACGCTTGTGCTGATACGAGTGACGAATGGCAATGAGCCACATGGTCACAAGCATAATGGTTTGGAAGATATTTGCTGACACAATATCGTCTTTTGTAGGCCCCTGTCCGCCGTAAGCGTATTGCACCCGCCCTGTCGGGAAGTCAGACTCAGAGATCTGCACAGTCGTGTAAATCTGCTCCGCTACTGTCAGGACGGCAAGCCATACAACACCACGGCAATAAAAACGAATTGGACGTATATCCGTGTCATGAGCTGCCTTAAAGCCAACACAGCCCACATACACACCAAAGCAGTGGACCATGAGCTCAATAGCGCCAATGAGTGGGTCGGGCGTAAAATACTGCGGATACTCGTCGTAGCGATTAGAAGAAAGGTCTGTTTCACTTGCACCCATTGTTTCCTGCTCGCGTTGGGCCGCGCGCTGTTGTTGGTCGTTTGCCAGTAGTGCAAATTGACCCATAACCTTCATCGTGTAAATAATCAGCAAGAATGAGCTCCAAAGCTTCACGCGACGAGCGCAATTGCCTAGAGGCGAGTCTAGCATCAACGGGTCAACTCGTCTCGCCGAGTCCGACGGGAAGACAGCCGACGAGACAATATCACTGTTGATATTGACAACTGTAATACCGTCTTCTCGTCCTCCGCTGGTGCTTCCATTAGCACTGAGCTCCGCATTCAAAATTTCTGGATCAGGTGTAGGTGCCGCCCTCACGAACAAATGGATGGTGTGTCCATCCTCAACTTTATAGTTTTCTAGCGATCCGTCTTCTTCTAGTACGCGGCCGCGGTAAATGAGTCTTTGTGATGCCACCGCCACTTCTGTGCATTCCAACACTTTTTGCTTCAGACGGGCCACGGTCCAGTCTAATCGACACGAAATGTTAAAAAATTTGCCGTTCAAATCCAAGATACGGACATCAATCGCATTGGGGTCTGCATCTGAGCCTTCTTCGCTAGCATTGGCCTGCTGAACTTGCTGTGGTGTGTCCTTCTTGTCTTCCTCCGTCTCGTTCGAGGGGGGAGATAGAGAACTGCATTCTGCCTTCCCAACTGTAGAGCGATTATCCTCATGAATTTTCTGATCCACGGTATTTTCTTGGTGCTGAAGTTGTAATGTCGGGTGCTCCACTTCATCGCTGCGCACGTTTGCCAACCTGGTTGTAGCACTTGCAGTTGATAACGCGCCATCATTTTCTGAAACGGAAAAGTTAGGAGAAGCGGCATCTACAGGTATTTGCTGCGAGTTTTCGTCTTCTTCGCTTTCTCTTCGTAGCATCTCGTATCTGCGTCCGCGCTCGCTATTTGATGTGGGAGGTGTCCCCAAAAATCGCCCCATACTCGTCGTGATATTTTTTGGGAATGTAAAACTGAACACGGTCACACGTGCAGTCATTGGACAAAATTTAACAGATTTCGGTACGAGATTCCACAGCGAAGATGAAGTCAAAGGACATGGTGGCGATGCAGTTCAAAAGACCTGGAGGTTGCCAGGCCGCTAGGCCTAGGAAGCAACAAAAGTGCAAAGCGAAGGTGATGGTGGAAATTGTACGACCGTGGACAGCCCCACAATTTGAAGAGCTGTCAAAAGAGGAGCGCGATATTGTGCTGGACCGACTACAAAAGGAGGTGGCGGACGTGCCATCTACGCTCAACTACGCAGTTCGAGGCATAAAACAAGTGGCTAAAGCAGTGATTAGAGGAGAGCTGAGTATAG
>MIQA02007626.1:0-12142 GCA_001887855.2 Sclerospora graminicola | reverse complement strand
CCAAAATATAAGGCGCAGTCGACAGTTAAGCATGTCCCAAAATATAGGGCAGAGTATCGATGCAGACTTGACTTAATTATACACACAAGCTCCGCTAAAGTGCGAACGTTGGTTCGTGCATGGAGGCTAAAGTGCGATGGTCTTTGCAAATTCGCTGCTAGCTTGTCGTTCAAGCGTGGTCTGTCACGTCTCCCACACTCCCCGTTGTGTGTAGAGCCCGCTTGGATTTCCTCGCTCGCGCATTTCCAAAGGCGGAAGAGCGATCGTTCGGAACAGTCAAACTTGCCGATAAAGCGGGCACAAGTCCCCTTGGAAGGCAACGTTTTGTGGCCGCCGCATTCATACGGGCAAGTACGACTTTGCGCTTGTCTGTGGTCAAGTTCTTGCGCTTTTGTGATGGTTATAAGCGGCGCTGCGTCATTTTTAAACTGTGGAGGATTGGGAACCCCAACTTTTGATCGTCATATCTCACGGTCTAGAGCGTCAATTGGCTCGCTTCAAAAACCCCGCCAATAAGCAATAAAAGCGCTTTCTATTCCGCCAATCAACAGCATGCAGTAGTTTCTGGGAGTCTTAATCGAGAATTTTGATCTAATGGTCTAGTGTCAGTGACGCTAAATTTACTGCGATGACACAAAAGCTTTAGCTAAAAATAATAAATATTTCACAAGGTGACTCAACTCCGAAAACCTCGTCAAAAGGTGACTCAGATATTTTTCATGTTGTTCACTTGAGAATTTTTAAGGTGTATAAAATACCAATTTTACATGAGAATTTATACGCGCTTAAATTGGTAACAAGGGGGTGGGTTACTGTTCCAATTAGGTTACAAGTTAAAGTGATGGTGTATATATCCCAGGAGCGATCTAAAAAAGGTTAGCACCTTCTTCCTATCTCTAGTATTCGCCTTTACAAAAATAACTTATAGGACATTTGACTACACTCACGAAAGAGGGAGATTTGTATTTATTTTTTGGATATAGCTGGTGCCTTGTGCTTCATCAACTAAATAAATGATCAAGTCTTACATCAAATTTATGGGAAACGTTATTCTGATCCCCTTGAATTGATACGTTGATCCCTATTTCCAAGAGAAAGGACGCAGCAGTGTTGTAAATGTCTAAAATAATGTCACTTGTTTATAATTAGACTTTACTTGCAAAACTATTTAGTAATGTGTTTAAATATGGCGTGCTACGTCTCGTATGCCTATAAATTCTACCGGCGGGTCGACTATTTTAGATTACGTAGCTGCCAATTGCGAAGGCGTAAATCTTGTCGCAAATGTATCCGATAATTTGACGGCAAGCGAGGACTGACGTCGAGCTGATTCATCTGTGGTCGGCATGGTTAAATGTACGCCGGAGGCATCTATTCGCGTTGATAAAATAGAGATGAATTACGGGACAGTGCTCTGCGACATGAAGGCGAGCTTGCTTGCTGCTGGACTGCCAGCTTTGGGGTCAAATCCAAGCAAGTCACGGTGGTCTTGCGTGATGTATCGCTGATTGTAATTAAGTTAAAGCAAGTAACTACCCTGAGAGAGGCGAAAAGAATCACTCGGATCGATGGGTCGACACAGCGCTTGTCCCGTCTTGCTTTGGGCAGTGACGAGTCGAAGCGAGATAATTTTAAATATATGAATTGAATTGGAAGCAAATCCAAAGGGGGATCACTGTTAGTCCGAGCGTAAGCGTAAGAAGACATCGCCAATGCCGTGCTTGAGGAATCTGTCGCCGTGACCGGATCAGCAGAAGCAGACGACGAAGGTTTTTGGTATCATGCCAACCAACGGCAAAATTTGAGAACGCTCAACTCGGCTCGCCATATGAAGATTGCTGAAGAAATGTCGATTATGATTGAACGAAAGCCCCAACACTGTAGGCAGGTATATCGAGAAACGGGCAAAGACACAAGACAAATCCTATAATACAGCGTACCTTACTGCATATTAATGCCAAAACTAAGTACATTGCGCAATATTTGTTGTTGCAAGGAATATTTTGTATAATTTTAAATACCGGTAGACAAATTAGTGTAACGTAAAACATCAGCTTTTCATAGGAAATTGAGTACCTTAGCTAAATTAGGATAATTTTGTTTAAGCAGCAGACAGGTGGAATCTTCATGAACCAATGAAAAGCCCGAATCATGGACTAGGCGGTGGTATAAACGGTTATCCTTTGAGATGTCTCTGAAAACATAATAGTAGTAAAATGTTGTCTAATTAGTCTTAACTAATAGCTAATATGAACATATGAAATCTGAAATGTAAGCGAGGCTCAGCTATCATGGATTGCGGTTCCTTGTTTAACACACGTAGTCGTCCCTGGTCCGTTCTGTTGAAGTCGTGATCTGGTGCTGGTTCTTGTTCAAATAAGCACTGTAAAATGATCTGCAGTCGGATCCCTTCTTCTCTCCTTTTCTGCCACTGAGTCAATTTGTGCGCGAGGTGTTCATAAGTATTCTTGATAATTCCTTGAAAACCTAACTAGTTGCGAAGTTGCCAAATCAAACTGTAGCAATCTCACACAGTCTTTTCCACAAGCTATCGAAAATTGGAGTGTAAGAGTTATCAAACCGTCCATGTCGTGTCCTCATCGCCTCTTCGACATGTTTCCCTATCGGAGGGTTTTTCATTATCACTGCTTCCTGGTATCCATTTAAAGCGTTCTCCGTAATGGATACTCCTAACCGATGTTGCAGGAGACGGGTCCAAAAGGCTTGAGCTCGTTTACACTCCCATAAAATATGACAGACATCGTCTTCAAACCTGTACAGCGATCATCCAGTAAGCATTGCCGACTCGGCGACTCCCGCAAATAAAAGGTATTTAATTGCATTGTTACCACTCGAAATATAAACCAAACTAGATAGTCAGTCAACAAATTATCATGCTCCCATAACTGTTTTGGTTCTACATCTTGGAGACTAGTCCACCATCGACTGTCTGTACATCTTCGTTTCCATTTACCCAGGATCGTACCCAAGTTGGAGCACCACCCTGATAATATAGCGTTCGAAACGACCTTCGTGTCTTAGACCATATTTTCCACAACGGAGTCGTCTCATCCACAGACCAGCCCATTAAATGAGGGCTGGGTGAGGTTGGAAAACGATTTGACTTTCCTGAATCTACGTCCAATCCTCTTCCACAATATTACAGCTTGAGATGACATTCCAATAGATACCATATAATTGTTGTTTGGCCGTCACCGACTCCATCGTATCTTTACGAAAATCCACGCACACTCCCTGGTTCTATCAATTCCCAGTTAAAGTCTAAGAGCTGTCTCGGGTCTCGGCACAGAGATAAACAGGGAGTTTCTCCGATGAAGTGACAGCAACCCTTGGAGACGCCAACACCAACGCACTCAACCATCGTCCAATTTTAGCCCTGGTATGCGACAATCCATGTACGCCCACTATCTGCCAAATAAACGTAGACGAAGTTGCGAGCACTATGCGATATCATACGCATACCACCTGACATGATAGCGAGTATCTGCGGCAACTGATTCCGTGTATGCTTTTCCAGTCCCTCTAGTTGTGTCCGATCCGATCGAAGCCATTCCGCTAAATCTCTCCGTATTCTGCCCGGCGACCCGGGTGAAATATCCCCGACTGCCTTACATACACGATATCCTTTCAGTGGGGACAGCACCGGTCTCGGATCCTTCCTTTGACCCAGGTTCATCATATCTAACCAAGCCCTGTGATAACAGTCAGGAGCCGCTATAAGCCATTGCGATGCTTGTTTAAGCCGTTGAATCTTGATTGCCACCGGGATATATATCAATCCCACTCCTCCTGCTCCTTTCGGAGTGAAAAGTAACGGAGGGTAGATTTTATGTTTACATCTGTCGCCAACTGTCTTCTGTAAATGAAGTAATTGAATCAAAACTGCCCGAGGTGGCTCAAACATCCTTGCCGTAAAGAGAATGGACGGTATATAGCGATCACATTAAATAGCTGCACCCGTTCCACGAAAGCCTTACTGCATCCGTTGCCGTTGCTAGGCGCCGTTGATCAGCATGAAGACATAAAGCCTACTTTACCCATCCTAACTCCGCCCTAACATATACCGTATCTCCCACAGGTAAAACTGGTATATCGTACCATTTTTATGGTACATAGTTCGCATTTAAGTATACAAATTTGCTCTCCTCCGGTTGAATTTTCAATCCAGCAAATTCGCTGCTTTTCATCCTAGCGTTGGAACCCTTGGCGTAAGCGCTTTTACAGGAGCCAGCTTTGTCTGGCATGAAACCACTGCGGCAAAATTGTACTATGGAGCACAGATTCTCAGCTTTTGTCGATGATTGTACAGTGATTGTAAAGCACGCGGAGCCTAGTTCCAGTGTCGTTAAAGGTTGTTCGTAGATTTGTCTGTCATAATAACTAAAATATTATTAATCGATGCTCCCGTATGCTTTTTCAGTCCGTTTGACAAAAATAAACCACAATAGTGGCCGTTCTACTCAATAGAGCTCCTGCCAAAAAAAATCTGCATAGAAAAATCAAGGGAATATCCAAAAGGTGACTCAAATGGGTTTAAGTATTTTTTACATGCCGTTTAAACATCTTTACACGGGAATTTATAGTAAAATACGACTAAGTTTCGGTTAATAACTAACAAGGGCGTGTTACTCATGAAGTGATGGTGTGTATCCCAGGAGCGACCTAAAAAAATAGGCAAACACCTTTTGTTGATTACACTCACAAAAGCGGGAAATTTTAAAGCTATTTTTCGAAGTTACCTTTTTTGATAATGCTGGTGTATTGGGCTTCATCAACTAATTAGATGATCTGTTCCTACTACAAATTTATAAAGCACCCATTCTTTGCATCGCTTGCTTTTAGATAAACATGAAAAGTATGAAGCTCACTACGCTTTATTATTACATCCCGAAATTTCGGACAATGGATAAAATGAATTAATAGTTTCCAAAAGTAAGACTTATTGAAAATGACGACGTCCAAGACATCACACAAAATGTGATGGCCATTATACGGTTTTCCTAGATCGTGGTGCGCCTTTATCATAGCAAGTCTCTACCCATAGCTGTAGTACGTGAGAGTATTTAAGATACTTGATCAATTCAAAATGTAACCCGATTTGGACAGCTTGTTAGTCATAAAAGCACAGTAACCGTAACTCAGTCGTATTTTACCATAAATTTCCGTTAAACAACATGTAAAACCATTTAAAACCATTTGAGTCACCTTTTGACGAAGTTTTCGGGTTTGAGTCACCTTTTGGAATATTCCCAAAAATCAAACTTTGCCATTTGTGCGCCACTGGAGAAGACAAATATTAACGGCTTAGGTTTATATACATACCAGCTGACGCACCATTAAAACATCTTTATTTCTGTCCGCGATCGTCGTGTGATCAGCTGGTAAAAACCTAGATTTGTTGGAACCGAAAAGTAGGTTTGAATAAAACCTGAATAAAACCTAAAAAACCTAGCTTGCACAGTTTGCACAGCCCACACGTTAGAGTCAGCTTGAATCCGTCTTAAAATGAAAATATATATCAAATTCTACGAGAATTCTATCTTATTATTGCTTTCTGTGTTGTTGGCCATATTTGGCACTCTGGGGTCAGCAAGAAAGTGGCGATAAGATCTCTGCAATTAGGTTGAAATTCTGATATCTGATGACTCAACGGTTAAAACCAACTTTTGCCAGCCCATTGAGTCTTAGGTTTTATTCCAAACCTGATTAAAACCTAATGCATTTTTTTATTTTTATTTTTTTAAACCTATGCTTGCCAGCCCTGCGTGTGATTTGTTTGCCGGGCGCCATAAACTGATGTTGTAACGTATATTGAATATCATGTTTCTGATTGATTATCGAGAATTTCTCCGCCATAAACTGATGAATTAAGTTCTCAATTTGCCGCCAAGCCCTCATCCAACAAAGGATGGGGATGATCCGGACGGCGAGTAGGAGGGACAGCATCAATCGGACGAACGGCCTGGACACGAGGCCAGGGCCTCCCCCTCCAGACCGTAGCACTCTATGCCGACACGGACAACAAGAACAAGCGAGTCCACCGTCTGCTGGTACAACGGCGGCGGTGGACTACGCCCCGGACATACAGAATGCTGGCATGGAGCCGTTTCTCAGGAAAACGGAAGTATGCCGAAATTCACAAGACCCCCAAGGACAAGTGAGTCCACCGTCGGCGGTCATACCAGCGGCGGTGGAAAATAGCAAGGACATCCAGAGCACTGGCATCGAGCCAATTTTCAGGACACCGAAAGTGTGGCGAGGGTCACAGCAACCGCAAAAGTTCTCCAGGAAATGATTCATTTCCAGAGGACCAAAGGAAGAGCTCACGTAGTGCTTAGCACTGCAATTGAGCACCGACAAACAGCAACAAGGAAGGACGAACTACGTCTGCAGTCTTTTATCCAGTGCTTTTCTACCAACTACCCTGCACCGCTTTTGTTAGCGAGAAGATACTTCTTAGGATACATGTACTTGAAGACCAACCCGTCGGAACCTGTTGAAGATCCAGAGCACCGAATAGTCTCAAGGATTAGGACATACACAGGTAGCTATTTATCACTTACTACTGGTAATTGACTAATGGACTGCAATTAAAACTGGGAGACATTATCCCCACCGGAGTTTTTATTATCCCCACCGGAGTTTTTTATCCTCGGGATAATATACATGTAGATTACAAATAGTGTGGACCACAATTTAATATTTGTCCCTGCTCTGTGAATCATTCTATCAGCTTCTATGCGGTGATGCAAAATATAAGGCTGCTTTTTAGACCCCCCCTGCATTGATTGACTCTTCCCCAAGTACTAGTGAAGCAGCTACACATATGATACATGCTCGTCAAATTTCTGTCTTTGTTTAACGGCTTCGTTTCCCACCCTTTGAGAATTCGTCGTTACCTACTGATGAGAACATTCTTCTTTAAAGGCTTCACCATGGTAAATTACCATTGGTAATAATAATAAAACTCCGGTGGGGATAATAAAAACTCCGGTGGGGATAATGTCTCCCTTAAAACTAATGATGAATTACGTTATGTTATTAAGTTTATTAAGGGGGTTAATAACTCGGAAAAAATCGTGAATTTCACCATACATAACAAGTGATTTTTACCGTTCTCCCTTGGTTATTCTGCGTTATTGCAGGGTTTGTGTTGGCATACAGTCGATTCCATATTTTTGTAAGGTACTAAAACATACCAACGATGCTCTTAGACCTTAGTGCCATGATTCTATTGTCACCCAAGCTCTATCTTTCTAGCCTCTGTGTAGGCAGTGTGTAAGACATCGACCACTTCGTCTGTATGTTCCAGCAATATTGCAAGAGAGATTTTCTCTGTTTTTTTCATAAACTGATTCTGCAGCGCCCGACCGATTACTTCGTCACTAGGATAAAGCTTTAGCGACTGCTAAGCTTTCACATGAATCTCTGTTAGCATTTTTGATGGCCTAGCTGTCGATTCCTCATCAAGGATCGACCGACGATACTTGCGCCAGATATGCCAAGCCATTTTTACGTGCTCCTTTGCAACTCGCTCACGAATCTCATTTGCACACATTCTTCCATCTCCAAGCCATTGCAGTACACAGCGCCGGTCGTAACGTCGAGCAAAAAGACACAACTTTTGTTCTTCGCTGGATACCTCAGCTTCATTCAAGGCTTCAGTGCCTTTGAGCTTTTCCACACAAAAGAACCACTTTTTTGCCGCCGCCGTGTGCGGAAATGACACGAAAGTTTCTACACGATCAAATCCCGTGCACAATGCAATTTTCTCCATGGTGTCCACGTACGACAAACTCGAGGGATAAAGCTGAAAAATTGCTCGAGTATCCCGATCACTTGCAAGTTGTTTCAGAAGCGACGAAAAGCAGACCTTGAGTTCTCTCGGACGCAGCCATTGTAACATAGAGATACCAATTGCTGCATCCATAAGACCGTCTCGAATCGGTAGTTTTTGAGCAGCATTGCCGATATAAAAGTCAGCACTTGAGCAAGTTTTAGCCCAATGTTCTTTTTCCATCATTGCTAGAGACAGCATCGATGCACTGATATCGGATGCCAACACGTAAGCTTTTCGTTGTCTCTGCTTTAGCCAATCTAGCGCTGCTAATGTGCTTAATCCTGAGCCTGCACCTAAGTCTAAGAGGAACAAAATTTCATCCTTGACAATAGAATGTGTCAACGTTTTCGACTCCAGTTGCAAGAGTTCTAAAGCGTGTTGTGTCAGGTCCTTCTGGATGTTGGCATTTGCCATTGTGGTGTAAGCGTTGGATTGTTTGTCACTATAGAAGTCGCGGGCTGGGGCTGTCGAGGACGCATTGCCACGCTCCTCTGGTCGCAGACTTTTGAAAGGCATCTCCAATTGTACCCCAGGGGTCAGGGACTAGGGTATTAATCAGGCCTCCTAATTTTGACGAAAGGGAGGGCAATAATTTACATTATTAGTTGTCAACACTTATTGTCTATAAAGTTGAACAGGTCTTTGATCTGAATGATGGTAAAATGATGTGTTCGTGATGTAACTAGTCCTCCTCAATAGCATTACTAGTCTGTATTTTAGTAATATAAGGATAAAAGTTACTTGCTTAATAAAAACAGGGTGAACATTTAGATGTTCTTATAAGTACGCTTCATTATTATATTTAGAAGGAATTTGAGAAACGTACGATCAGCAAACGCCGTCAGTCTCGAATTTATAGGAAGAAGTGGAAAGACAGAGAAGATGTTGACAGCCCTGCGCTCTATTCAGAAGCCCGTGACAAGCACGGGACTGCGTGCTTTCAGCGTACCGGCTTTTAACCCTGACCTTAAGTCGCAAGCGAGCAAGCCTAAGGTGTGTATTGAAGTGGACGTTGGTTTATGCGAAATCACACACGAATACATCTTGACTGGTTTCATTTTTGTTGGAGTAGAACATCAAGTACTTTAAAATATATCGTTGGGATCCTGAGTCGAAGGAGAAACCGTATCAATGCACTTACCCCGTGGATTTGGACGAGTACGTTGCGCGTATAAAAGGAAACATCATTTTATTCTTCTTTAAAAACTTATATGTACGACGTTTAGATGTGGTCCCATGGTTCTAGATGCTCTGATTAAGATTAAAAATGAGCAGGACCCGACGTTGACATTTCGTCGGTACGGTAAAACTGTAATCTACGGGGTGTGAATGGACTAATAATCTCGGCGATGTGTCTGCAGCTCGTGTCGTGAGGGAATTTGTGGGTCTTGTGCGATGAACATTGACGGTGGCAATACGCTGGCATGCCTTAGTCCAATTAAGAAAAACAAGGATGTAACTAGCATCCACCCACTGCCGCATATGTTCGTTATCCGCGACTTGGTGCCAGACATGAACAATTTCTACGATCAATACACGTCAATTAAGCCGTGGCTGCACTCGGACAAACCTAGTGACGTTAATCACGAACACCTACAGTCTATCGAAGACCGCAAGAAACTTGACGGCATGTACGAGTGTATATTGTGCGCGTGCTGCAGCACGTCGTGCCCTAGCTATTGGTGGAACCCAGACAAGTACCTCGGCCCCGCTGGTAAGCTTGTTTTCCGTGATAGTTACGAGTGACTACAACTTAATTACTGATTGCCATGCCGCACAGTGTTGATGCAAGCGTTTCGCTGGATCGAGGACTCGCGTGACGACCGAACGGAGGAGCGTCTGCGTGCGTTAGACGATTCGTTCAAGCTGTACAAGTGCCACACGATCATGAACTGCACGCGCACATGTCCGAAAGGTCTGAACCCGGCTCAGGCCATTGGCAAGATCAAAGCTCGGCTCGCCAGCCTGCACTAAGGCTTGGTGTCATGGAAACGAGGCAGCGCTGATCGTTCGTTGACTAGAAACACTTTTAAACTGCAATGAGAGGCGTCTTGTGTCAATCGAGTTGCCGCCACCATTCGATCGCAGTGCTGGTAGCAGGCAACAAGTGAAGAATACATAACTGTGAATTCAGGATATGGCGTGTACTATACATATATAGACACGCAAACATGTGACACTGGTTATGTTCTTTCACGGTTTTGGATGCTACTGGTATACTCATACAAGAAAGCATGTTTGTGTTTATTTAGTGGTGACAGACACATCGACCACTTAGCTGACCTGCTAGCCAAGCGTCATGTCATTGCGCAAGCCAAACTCATGTCTAATCGTCCTCTTCACATTGAGCACTTCACTAACACTTAAGAGGTTAACAAAAGGAAAAACCAGTTAGGGAAGAGCCACGTGGCGAAACAGGTCCCAATCCCGTATCTCACTTTCCGTCTACTCTTGTGAAGCTTGCAACGCCAGCTAGTCGTGCTTTAAAAGTAATCGCAACACCAGCTAACCGCGCTATCGCAATTGATCGTAAATTACTACAGTCGGACACCATCGTCATACTGTCGCGCTTAGGCGCTGGTTCGCAAATGCTGGTCCATGACGAATCTTCATCAAAGTCGTCTTCGTACACGTCTTAAGGAAATTAACCGTCTTTTTTACTCCCATCGTAGATGTGTTGCGACCGTTGATCTCAATGATTACGTCGCCAACGCAAATGTGGCGTAGCAACTCACAACAGGGTTCCTGACATACATCCGTCACGAGCGGGTAAATCCCCTTCGCCAAACGAACTTCCCTTAACTGCAAACCGATGCTTCGGTTTTCTTTCCACTTGATAAGAAATGTTCTGCTATCAGGAGTATCGGCCATCGTCCACTTGGGCTTTGGTCGACCGCGCACTTGAACTGTAGTGTTCACAGCAGTTGGAGCGACTAATGGAACTGTTAAGGCTTCATCTTCACTTAAGGCTGGCAGTTTTGTGATCCCACGGGCAGTCTTGCCTTTCTTCTTATACTTTGCCAAATTCGCGTGCAGAGATGCCTTGCTTGGTTTCGGCACATTTGCCGAATCTATCTTGCCTTTATGAACGTCCTGCATCATGATATCACTTTCCACATCAATATCACCAGAAATGTCCGAATCGTTTGAAAACTCATCCGAAGGGTCAGACGAGTCCACAAAGTCGCCCTTGGAACTCGACGATTCGTCATTTGAAGTGGAAGCGTTGCGACTCTGTTGCTGAGTCTTCTGACCCTCAAATTCGGGTTCGACATCCCATGGATCCGAGGCACTGGTTTCGGCAACTTCCATATCTGTTTCTTCAACAGCAATACTCATTTCTACATCGGCGACTATACCTTCATTTACATCGATTTTTGCGCAATCTTCATCCAAGTTTACGGGTATTGATGGCAATGTCATGTCTGCTTCTTGAGCAAGCTCAGCTTCTTCAGCAAGATCGGGTTCGTCGGCCATTACTGCTTCAGCAATCATAGCGTCATCAATCAATTCTCCTTCTTCTACTAGCTCGGCCTCGTCAATATGATCGATTTCCTCAAGAATCTCAGCTTTTTCATCCAATTCTCCGTGTTCCAAATCAGAGCCAGCGATACAGGATAGTGGCACACCAACATCAACATCTTCGTCCACAGCAACTGACTCCACTTTCAGAATTTTGGGCGATGGAAGATGCTCAGGCAAATCCCATGGCTCTGTCGGTGATAATTGCGTCGAACTGCTGGGAGAAAATAGTATTTTCTCCTCTTCACGGAAAGAAGTTGCCGAGTTTTGGATATGGCGCAACTCTTCGCTACTGTTTCGGCTTCGTTTACCGTGATCGTCTTCAAAAGGATTTTCCTTCGGCGAAAGAACTGCCTCTTCCTCCGCCTCGGTGGGAGAGTACTGAATAGATGCTTCATCCGAGTCCATCGAAGCTGGAGTCTTTGCCATATTGCTTGCTGCATCCGTGTTCTCAGGTGGATCAGACGGCGAGATGGGTGAAGTCAACGGTGAGCTTTTCACCTTCGGCGAGCTTCCAATCTTTGACGATATGCTAGATGGATTCCCGAAGCTTTGTGCCCTCGGTAACCCACTGGCTTTGGGTGATATATCAAAGTTGGCACTGGAAGTAGCATTCGTTATTACATGGTGCTCTGTGTTTGCGCCAATCTTCGATGTTACTGGAGAGCTCGGAGGAGATGAACTTTTATGGCCGCTATCTGATTGACTGTCCTCATGAGAATGATCATCATCTTCCGATCGGACATCAGGAATAGGCGA